>VYZW01031734.1:140557-214939 GCA_013401315.1 Balaeniceps rex
GCCGGAGGGGGCAGAGGCAGCACGTCACGGTGGGTCACGCGTGGACCGACCCGAGGGCGGGCGGGCAAGGGGGACAGCGGGACCCGCCGCCCTTTGTGCGCGCCCCGGGGAGCGGGCCGTGCCGGGCGGCGCGGGGCCGGGCTCACCCTTGTGCATGCCGGTGTAGCGGTCCTTGAGCACGGTGAGCTCGTAGATCTTCCCGAACTGCTCGAAGAGCGGCTTGAGGTCCTTCTCCTCCAGGTTGCGCGGGATCTGCCCCACGAAGAGCTTGATGGCATCCAGGTCCTTCATGCTGTCGGGCTGCGCGGGGGGCTCCGCGCCGCCGCTGCTGCTCATGGGGGAGGCTCGGCGCGGCGGGCGCGGCGGCTGCNGGGAGAGGGACGGGCTGCCCCGGGAGAGGGGCACGGGGACAGGGGGGACATCGAGAGAGGGGAGCGGGGACAGGGAGGCACCCCAAGAGAGGAGAGCAGGGACAGGGGGGACCTCAAGAGAGGGGAGCAGGGACAGGGGGGCCCCTCAGAGAGGACCCCCTCAGCGAGCAGAGCCGCAAAGGCACTCACAGCCACAGGCAAGGCGGCTTCGACCGCATCCTGCAGGCTGAGGAGGAGGCACAAGGCCCATCTTCCTCAGGCGAGAGACGAGGCGCATTTTTAGGGCCTAAGTTCTGGAAACACCGAGGCCCTGGGAGCAAGGGGGAGAGCCCTAAGCACCCACGAACAGGCCCCATGTGGTCAGCAGGCGTGGGAGGTATTATTTGTAGGGCCTGGTACTTATCTCAGAAGGACAAGTTGTCATCAGCTGTCAGGAAATTAGGCACTAGAGCTTCTTCCAAAATAAGAGCTTGCTCTTGTGCTGCTAACAAAAGCCAAGGCAGAGTCCCCTTCCACGTCCGTATCAGAAATCAGTGTTTGGCCCCTTTTTCTTCATCTCAGCACCAGGGTCTGGAGGAAAAGAAATTATTTAAAGCAGAAAATTTTCTAACACAGCCCTCCCTGAAGGTGAAGAAACTGCAACAGGGCGGTGAGCACAGCCACAAGCACCAGTCCTGGAGGGGGCTTAGCTGCAATGGGAAGCCATACATGACCCCAGGTCTGCAACCCTGCCCAGGCATCTCTGCCCCAGGCCCCTGTGGGCAAAGCCCCTTTAATTTTGAGAAGCTCAGCTCCCTCCTAACTGGCTTGGCAGAGGCGTTTCCAGCTAGGTCCCATCCAGAGCGTGCCAGATGGCCAGAAGCTGGTTGTGTATACACCTTGAAGCCGCTGTTATTGCTACCAGGGTCAGATCTGACTCCTCACACGAGGATGTGGATTGCTTTCCCACCAGCTTCTCCAGTTCTGACAGACAACACGAAACAGCAGGGGATGCCGGTGCTCTGAGCAGCACAGTCCAGGTGGCCCAGGCTGTCTCATCCTTCCACTCCACCTCTGTTACACCAGGGTGGTGCTGAGGCACAGCACCCCCAAACCTTGTGCTCCACAAGGATCAGCTGCCCTCAGCAGCGCAGCTGCAGGGACGCAGCCCAACCCAGCTCTGCCGCCCACGGCCACACGCCGCCTGCGTATCCCACACAGCATTTCCTCTGCAGCGTGCACAGCTCTTGTCGTCACACCATACATTTTAGCCTGTCATCTTGCCCCACCGCCCGTGAAGATGAATGGACTCCTGCGCCCTCGTGCTGGGAGGAGGGAGGGGGGGTGTTTGCTGGATGGTTTGCAGAGAGAGCTTTGGCAGAGCCAGGTGCTGAGCTCTGCTGAGCGTGCCAGGCCTGAGGCTGTACAAAGGACTGCGGTGCAGGCACAACCTGGCCTCTCTTCCCCTTGCTTAGTCTCCCTGCTAGGAGCTTTCTGCCATCTCCCACTACTCTTCCCCTGGATCCTGCAGGTAGACAGAGGCAGCGAGCAGAGGAGGAGACCCTGCTATCCAACACACACACCCAGCGCAGCAACAGCTCCGTGCTCCCACACAGCAGCCCGATGCAGCAGCCTGCCCTCCTGCCTGCTCCCCGAGTCCCATCCTCCCTCCTGCCCTCTCCCCTCCCTGCCCCACGTACTCGCTCGCACAGCTCCCCTCCAAGCACTGGCTCAAACACCACCCAGCTCCATCACGCTTGATTTTACCCAGAAAGGTAGAGGGCTGACTCCAGGCCCCTGCAACAGGAGATACTGGCAGCAGGATTCAGTGCTGATACCTGTGCAGGAAAGGTTAGGAAAAAGGGGGTGGATTATCAGGGGAAGAAGAGGGGCCCCAATCCTAGGGAGCAGAGGGAGGAACTGAGAGGTTCACTGTTCATGTATCAGCACCCACCCGGCTCCCAGACTAAAGTCATGACAAGAACGACAGATCCCCTGCAGAACCAGGGGCAGATGCTGGCCCTCAGTAAGAAAGCACTGTGGATTCATTCCTCTTCTCCTGCGCTCAGCAGAGAATCTCAACCCTTCTCCAAGCTACAGTTCTGTACCCTTCGTCCTCCAGCCCTGGCCATCGTCCCCACCTGTGTGCGGAGCTGCTGGAACACTTTTTCAGGGCCAGCAGGTGCAAGAGCCTGGAATTTGCATCCAGGCTTTTCACTGAAATGGACCCAAAAAGGCCCTCAGCTTTTTGCAGCCTGGCCTGAACCCAGGGGCCATTGCAAGGTGTCTCAAGACTCTTGCTGTAGAGCTGCCTTGTGTTCAAGGGTGGTACCACTCCTAAAATTCACCCTAAAAAAACCCAGAACTCCCCACACTGATCAAACTTTTTATGTACATCTCTTGCAGAGACTGCCAGGGTTCTGCCACCTATTTGGAAGCCACAGATGCATCAGCTAGGAAGCCTATAACAAGGCAAGGTGTTCTCGTTTTTAACAGCTGCAAACAGATAAGGCAATCTTAAAAACAAGAGACCTTCATGGCAACAGCAGCAAACCTCACCTTGGATGAATCATGGCTAAGCAAGTCATGTTTTCAATCGCCTTTCCATGCCTAGCCTGCTTTTTCTTGTCAGCTGCTGCAGCACAAGCTGCTCCAGGCTTATATTACAGCTCGAGGGACCCAGTGCCTCAGGTAGAAAATGTCTATTTAGAAGGAAAGATATATCCAGTATCTTTTGGAGTCCATGAATAGACATATCACCCTGACTGCAGCAGAGAAAAACAGACATGAAAATACTGCTGGTAAATGGAAAAATAGAACAGCTGTCAATCAGCACCTGGAAAGAGTTTACAGAGCCAGACGGAGAATTATATACCACAGTAACAGGATTAAGGGGTAGATAAAAGATAGTCATAGCACCAAGAGAGAGTGAAAAAGGGAAGTGACAGGTCACCTTTGCAGATGAAGGAGAAACATGTTGCATCTGCCACTGAAGAGCCTGCAAGGGAGAGCTAGAAGGGGCACAGCAGAGCTCAGATGCGTGATTCCCGGAGGATGAAGGAACAGATTCTGCCCAAACCTGAGATGCTGCTTCAAAAAAGAACTGTTAAGAGAAAAAAAAAAAAAACAAAAAAAAAACAACAACAAAAACACATTGTGTGCCCAGGAAGTTTCTCTTCTGCAGGGATTTGCTACTGAAAAAAACCAAGGTGTTTTCTCTAAACACATCTATACTTTCCTGGCTTCTTGTGGCATACGAGTGTTTGGATTTAGACAGAGGCAGCCTAAGGTAGAAGGTGAAGAGGTCCAGTCCAACAGCCAAAATTTGAGAAGGGCTCAAACAAAGGATGGAGGAACAGCAAGCTACACTTTACACTAGGAGTGCCTGCCCTTTCCTTCCAGCTCCTAAAGGCATGGAGGAATGGAGAAAATAAAAGCTGGAGCTCTGAATTTCCACATCACCTAGGAGACAGCACTTGAGGCAGGAAATCCTCACAACAGCCCAGAAAAAAAGACAAGGGGGGGAGGATCTTTCAAGGATCCTTCAAAACAATCTGCCTTCCCTTACCTATTTGCTCCCCAGGCAGAAGAGCCAAAGGACTAGTTAAGACAGTCCTGGCGGAAAATATCCAAGCAACAATATAGTATCTCAAGAAGATACTGTATTGTTGTTCATTCCTGTAATGTGATTGTTTCTGGTCTGGAGCAAAAGGTTTTGCAGAGAAAACGGCTCCAAGACAGCCAGATTAACAGCTTAAGAGAAAAACACCCTCTCTGTGCAAGAGTACAATTTGCTATGAGCTTTCATCCTCTCTGGTTTACCAAGACCTTGCTGTTTATTTCATTGGATATCTGTTATCCCAACCAATTTAAGATCCGGGTTTTTTTAATATTTTAACTTTGCAACAACCCAAAAATGTACGAAGTTTTAAGGCTTGTGGATTTTATGCCCGGAAGTTTTCTAGAACAGTGGGTAGATTGGAAATGAACATCAAAGATTCCAGATATCTTTCTGATCAAGAGCAGCTGTTCTTTCAGGATTTACCAAAAAAAAAAAAAAAAGCCTTGTTGCCTATTACACAAGAAGTTTGGGTTGTTTGCAAACCATTTCTTCCAAGGCTTGAAAGAAAGCTAGTCAGAAAACAATGGAACATGGCTCTCCTTTCCCAGTTGAGGGGAGGCCACTCATCAGCTCTAGAACCATGCAATATGCAATGGAGCTGATCAAGTTCAGCTGGGACCTGTTTTTAATCAAAGATATTAAGCTCTGCTGATTTGATCTGGCTTCTCCCTCTGCCCCCCAAGCACTCCCGGAGCATGCATCACGCACGGAGATGGTTGTTTCTGTCTCATGCTGTCATCTGGGTACCCCAGGGCTGGGACAAAATAAAAGGACTGAGCATCCCTAGCATCTTGGGTTCATACCTACACCATCTGCTTCTCTTTCATCTCTTTCTTTTTTCCCCCAAGTTCTTTATCTTCCCATTACTTTTAGTCTCTGAACACTGTATTAAGACATTATGTCATAAATATTCCACGGGAATAAGCTTACAGCCTGAGCAACATGGCTTTGGGACACAGTTTAGTATCCTCGTGCTCTCTGTCACTTACTTGAGAGAAAGAAATGTGACACTTGAATAGGGAGTAGCTGAACACAGAGGAGAATGGCTCCGTCATCAAGTCCACCCATCTCCACCCCCTGCTCCAAGCAGCTACAGCACTGAGCCCTTCCAAATTTTTTGAAGAGACAGTTTTATGAAGAAAGATTTTTTTATTTTCCCCCTTCTGCTATCCCTAGTGAAAGGTTAATCCCGCAGTTACAAATTCAGCATTTAGGAAAACCTAGTTTCACTTCACTGCTCCACCCCACATCTTCCACACAACCATGAGCTGTTACAGCCCCAGAACCTCTACAGAGCAAGGGCCTCAGTACCTCCTACTTCACCAAGGTGTTGCAAGTGTCAGATATATTTAAGAGCATGAAGCCTTCAGATGCTATGGAAACCAGGGCAAGAGAAAAACCAAAAATAGACGGAAGACACAAGCTGTTGAAAAGTCTGGAAAAGTCTTGCTGAGGAAGGCTGTGCTTGCTGCAGCTGATCCCAGAGTGGGATCCATTTAGAGCTCAAGCATAAAATATCCTCTCTCCGCTCTTTCCAGAGCTTGTCATTTTTCTCTGCCACAGGGAAAGGAATATTCTTCCTCCTCCTGAGGCCTTTAATTTCCCCTCTATTTAATAGGCCTCCTAATTACCAGTTCCTTTGAATGATGCACATTCTAGCTTGCCCTTCCCATGACCCGGAGTAGACCGCTGTCTGACTGCTTCTGTATAGAGAATTATTGGGAACATATGAGAATAAACACTACAGAGCACTCTCCTTCCGAAAGGGAAATCCAACAGCAACCTACAAAGAAGGGTGCCTGAAACAAAGAGTTGAGGTGCCAGGCTGTGAGATACTACGCCTCTCCTTTTTATAATGCAAACAGATTTATTGTGCATATTCACCCTCTACAGACAAACCAGTTGCTGAAGTATAATAATCCCTTTCTTCACTCAAAAAAAACCCCCAAAAACAAAACCACCAAACAACCCTCCCCAACACAGAAAATACTTGAACTAGCCAGAATGACATGTGGAAGAAACACAGAGGATGGCCAACAAACCATCCCGTTCAACAGTCAGCCAAGCAGAGGACAGTAATGGCTGCAGAGCGGTTAAAGCGCTCCACCAGGTAGACTGAAGCCATCCACCCCTGGAAGGCCAGGCTGGGGTCACATCCCTCACCAGCACAGACCTCAAGCCTGCTTGAGACCAGAGGTGCTGCAGTCTCACTTCCCAGCACTGGCTCTAGTTCCAGGTGCTCATTACAAGCTACTTCTTGAAAATAGAAGAGTCTCTGGTCTTTTCAGCATGACCACCACCTCAGTGAGGAAACCCCGGCAAGGTGAGGGGAAGGCTCCAGATGAGAATCCTTGGCTTTACAGTTGTCAGTGCACTTAAGGGAAAGGAAACAGCTTGAAGGTGTCCAAGATTCTTCATCTTATAATTTCTTGACTGCAGCGTCGATCTCAGGAACGATCTCCTTCAGCTGGTTCCACTGCTCTGCAGACAGGGCAATCCCTAGAAACAGCAGAAGGAGAGGTTTTGGAGGAGGCAAGGGGTAAGCATCAAGGAGCACACCAGGTTGGCTCCCTCAGACTAGCTGCAGCAGGGAAAGTTGGAATGTGAGGCAGAGGCACAGACCAGAAACAGAAGCAGCCTTCTAGGCATGGCAGTTGTGCCAGCACTTCAGCATCCGCATCAAGAAGTACTCAATGCTATCGCAGAAGCACCGTATGAGAATATAAGCTCAAATTGCCTTTCAGGAGTCCCACAGCCCCTCATAGCCTGTTCCCTAGTACCAATTCCCACCCACATGAGCTGGGAAGAAATTCTAGGAGAACCTTACTCCACACAGCAGCTAGGACACCATCCTCTCAACTGCCCAAAGGAAATATTGCCAACTCTAGCTCTATTTAAAAAACCTGCTGCTAACAAGAAACCACTAGTGTGGCTTAAACACTAGAGAAGAGCTGGCTTCTTTTTAGATCCAGCAGAGATAAGGTCTTGATGTCCTGTCCCTCTCCCTTACAAAACAAACACGGTAGTGGAATTGCTGCGTGGGTTCCAGCCAGATGTTGTCAGCTTGTTCCTTTTGGCTTTGTTAAGAATCACATTAAAGAACTAGGGCCCAAGCTTTATTAAATTCTCTAGATAAAGATCAGGGGCCAAGAACTCTTGAGAAAAACAGCAGAAGCAATATTTAAATGGAAAAACACTTCTTCATGATCTCTGTTTTAACTGACAGATCTTCTGTCTGACATCATGGGTGTGCTTTTTCCAGCCTGGAAGGAGTCCACAATGCTCCCTTCCCTCTCTGCCCCCAATGGCACAGAAAAGCTCTAAGGCTTTGCTTCCCATTTTCACTACAGGGTACACAGTTCCCTCTGAGTAATTTACACTTGTAACTTCTCTGAAGGGAATTAATTTCTGGAAGGAAAACCATGCTTAGTGGTTATGAAGCGAACCAAGCTGAAACAAATTCGTCTGCCCTGACGCAAAAATCTATAGCAATGACCAAAAGGTTCCTTAAGGAACCCCACATTAACTGAATCTTTGCTGGGCATAACACACAGGATAGGTGAAAGGAGTCCAGGGTCTGTGAACTATGAGGCAAGCTGGCACGTCACTGTCAAAGCCCCAAAGCAAAAGGCCTAAGTTGAGAGCGTTGACTCATCAGTTGAGGAGCTCTGGAGAAAAACATGTCTTCCCTTCTCCAGCTGCTTTGGCTTGCGTCACCTACTCAGGTAGCACTGCTGTGATGGGCCACCCCAGCTGCGCCACTACATCTCATCATCAGACACCTTGCCAAAAGAATAAGCAACACCTAACACAGCCGCATCGGAGTGTCTTGGTAGGGATCCAGGAGTGTCTTAACCTTCCTGTCCCCACCTAGATAGGGTAGGATGGATTTACTTCTGGGAGGCTCTCCCTGCCAAGCACAGCTCCACCATTACAGATGAGGGGCAAACACACAAAACACCACCTTTTTGCCCTAGACATCACCAGTACCAAAACACAAGTTTGTCAGCTAGCACTAGGACACGAGGAAGCAACAGCAGAGGCAGTGTTTTCAGCCTCTCCTCCTCCACCTTGCAGCTCTGCCCCTGCCAACAGCCAGAGAAAGGACTGGTGATCAGACGTGGAACCAGAGTCCTGCACCGCTGCTCAGAGCGGTCCTGCCAAGCTCCCGATCTCACCGGAGGCTCACGCTCGCTCATTCTTTGTGCTTTTCTTCAGCTGTTGCCACCCAGGCTGAGAAAGTGCTAAACTCTCCCGTGCGGTTTGCTCAGCTCCCCGGTCCCTCAGTGTGGCATGCACAAGTCTCCCCACCACCAAGGGAGACAGGCTAAGCCAGAGCCGGAGAGCCGGCAGCTGAGGCAGAGAGGCCCCTGGCTGCCACCCAGCGAAGGCGGTTGTACCTTTCCTCCCCGGTTTCATGTCGCCCTCCTTGTCAGCGTAGAACTCCCTGATGTCCACGAGGACCTTCCCCTTGAAGCAGGACACTCTGACGTAACGCATCTTCCCAATCTGTGGTGACACAGAGCCTGCGTTAAACCCAGCCCTGCCACAAGCTGCTCCTCAGCTCGCAGGGCCTGTGGGGTCACTCGACGTGCCAGAGGGCTCGTAAAGGGACAGCAGGCACCCAGCTCAGCTACAAAAATGCTCTGCTACAAGGAGAGGAGGTAGAGGGGAGACCTGTGTAAAGAGGTGTGTTCCTAGAGCAGATCCCTACCCTCCATACCTGGAACATGCCTTCCTCTTCACTGGCTTGTCCCGGAGGTTTTTCTGCCACCTTTGAAGGTTTGGCCTCTGTTTTCAGCCTTTTCTCTGACTTAGAAGACATTTCTTTCTTTCTTTTCTAGAAAGAGATGACCAGTTTGAACAGCCCGGTCTGAGAAGCCACAGCCCTTCTCCTGGGCCGTACCTGAGCCTCCACACCAGTTTCACGGTCCACAAACGAGGCACACGCACTACTGGGCGCACTGGGCTGCCTGGCGCCTCTGCTGCCGGGAGAAGGGACGCTGCCAGGCCCCTGCCCCGCGGTGCGGGCGGGAAAGGCGTGTCGCCTGCCCTGGGGACCGAGACCCACCGGGAAGCTCTGCTGGCGGCTCTCCCCCCTCCCCGGGGTGGCAGTACCTTCCCCTCCTCCTCCTCCAGGCCACTCTCCGAGCTGCTCGTTCCCGCCAACTCCTTGGCCTTGGGCATCCTACGGGAAGAGCCGCGCGTCACTGCCCGTCAGCCCAGGAGCGGACAGGGAGCGCCAGAGCCGCCGGGCCCGCGGGAGGAGAGGCGAGGGCCGGGCCCAGCCCTGCGCTGCCCTCCCTGCCCGGCGCTGCCCGTACCTGACAGAGCGCGGCGTGTGCAGCCGGCAGCCGGCCCACCGCCTTCTCCAAGAGCCAAGNCTCGGTCCGGCGGCCCTGTCTCGGTCCGGCGGCCCTGCCTCGGTCCGGGCTCACGGGAGCGCTGTTCTCTCTGTGCCCTCGCCCTGAACGGGCCCCGGAGGGCAGGCGAACGCCGCCGGCGGGCACCGGAACATGCTCCAGCCGCCTCAGAACCACCCCGGCAGCGGGCTGGGCTCCCCCGCCCTGCCCCAGATCACACCGGGGACACGGCAGAGGCAGGCACTCCCGGGACTTGGCAGGTTCACCCAGCGGCTCCAGGGCCCCAGCAGCGGGTGGCCTGGCCGCCTTCGGACAGCCGAACACCCCGGCTGGGCAAGGCGTGCACCGAGACCCGACTCTGTACATCCTCAAAACACCTGTGGGAAGGTGAGGCGGCTGATGCTTGAAAAAAGTTCTTATCGAGGAGAACCCCTCGGCTACTCGGCCATTGCGAGCAGGCAGAATGAAAGTACAACCTCCATCTTTCCCCTGCTGTGTGTTTGGGTCAGGTTCCCGCTCTACAACTCCGACCGCTGTGGTTTGCAAGACTGGGACTGACTCACCCTCAGGGAATGGATCTCTTGCAATGCTTATAATTCGAATAAATAGTTTATAGGTGTTCACAAAGTCATTTGGTAATGACAGAGGCACAATGTACAGCATACGCTGTGTTGGCTTCTCAGCCAGGTTTTTCACAGTACCAAAGCTGTCTTGCGTAGAAACTTGAATTGCTTCAGCTCAGCACAAACCCTTCGAATAAACGGGATTTTGCTCACCTCAAGGTGCTGGAATCTTGCTCAGGGTCTGTAAGTGTTTTCTGTCATACTATTTTACTTTTGACTATATAGAAGGGATGATGTAAGCTCCTAAACACATGCATTTTCTCTCTTTTTGCGGGGGGTCTATTCCTTCAAATAATGCAAAGAGATTCCATTTTTTTGAGCTTCCAGCAGCAAATAGTTCTCCAACAAATCTGTTCATTAAACCTACTCACTCGGTTTATTTTTCCAAGGGAAAAAGGGACAAACAAATAAAGAAATGAAAAATGTTAAAATACTTAAATATTATTACATTTATAGTCAGAAAAATATGTAAATCAACTGCATTGAATTTTCTATTAGCTTTTAAATATTCACCTCAATATACATTTGTTCTTTAGGACACACAAGAGATAAATAATTGAGTTAACATCGCCAGATAAATCAACTCTTTTTCCTGAGCTGCAAATATTCCAGATTATAACTTTGAAGTTGCTAGCCAATAACTACAAATGGAAAACTAAACAGATCAAAGTGAGCAAGCAGGAGCCCACGCTTGAGTACCCAGAGGCCTGATTTACTGAGACGTACAGTAGCACCCCCATCGTTACAGATCGGTAAGTCAAGACCGAATGGCTCTTAAATGGAAAACCCAGCTTGGCCACAAGGTGCAGGAGAAGCTTGGTATTTTGGCTTGTGCTATGAACAACATGAGAGTGCACGGTTTAAAACAAACAAACCAACCCCCCCCTCCCCAAAACCAAGCCCCACAACAATTTTGGGCATCGGTGGTTTTAAACGTCTAAATAGATTGCGGTGACTCCTCCAGCTGCAGATAGTGGGGGTCGCGGTTCCATTTTGGCTTCAGGGTCTTTCCTCTTAGCACTGAGTACACGGGTGGAGTTCATATTGCACAGTAGTACTTATTTCATAACACTGACCCAACCTCTCTTATTTGGGAGATCGACTACAATAGTCCAAACTACTCACATACAATCCCCGTTAGTGCCTGTGTGGGTGGGAGTGGACAGAAGGAATGAACAGCTTCAGTGCTTAAATCCTGTTGGAAAACCAGATTTTTGTGAGCTGCAGATTTTGACAGCACCAGGACGACAGGTCAAGTCAGACAGATAGCAAAGAAAATTGTTTTATGGCTAGAAGCATCAACCGCTAGCCACTTGTGTATATGTGGACAGATGCTTTCCATGCTTCTTCCTTCCAGGCCAGGCAAACGCCTGAGAAAAAGGATAGGTAAACATAGGGGCAACAAGAATCAGCTACACAGAGCTCTTCTGCAGTGTTGTGGAGAACTTTTATTTTACCAGAACAGCTCTTGGATTTCTGCCTTTGCGTGTCGTGTTGGTGACAGAACTGATCAGATATGCTGTGGTACAGATCAGCACCGTTTATCTTGTTTTTTTTCAAAACCTAGCAGAGTAGCAGGGTCTATTTACAAGCTTCTCTGTCAGCTTCCCAAAGGGAACAGCAATGTGGGAACTAAGTTCACTCCCAGGATGGGCGCTCTGTTCCAGCTATGAGAAAGTTGGAATTTGACCATCTCAGATTTGAGTATATAATGTTTGCACATGTGGTTTGATCAAAAGCATAAACCCTTATCTGTAGCAGAAAACTACGTTCTACGGCAGCCAGTTAGAGAGACAAAAAAAATGCCTGCCATCAGATTATAGAACAAATTACCCTTGTGCAGGAGAGAGCGATGTACTACCCCAACTGCCCTTCAGGTTTATGAACTCTCCTCATTTACCTCTACCCACCTTTCTTTTAGACAGCTGCCACTGGCTTCTGGCACTGCATCAGGAGTGTTAGCAGTTAATTGTTGAGACCACAAGGAGCTAAAGCGTTTGCTTTAATGCTACAACCTTGACAGGGACATGGAAGTTTTTGTCTCTGAACTCTGAGCTTCTCATCTGGAAGACCGAAAGTTGACAAGTCTCCAGTGCAAGGAAGAACGCTGCAGGCCTGTTCTGTTCTCCTTTGCCCACTACTTGCAAATTTTATACGCATCAAGTCAAGCTGCAGCAGGATTGCTAATCATTTTGGGTTTTCTATTTTTCCTCAGTGAGTGAGGTAACAGTTTCATTAAGCCTGGTTAAGTAATCTGCTGGATTGGAGGGAACACCCCCTCTCCAAGTATAATACATTAGAAATGTATGATGCAGCTGGAGGCCTCTGAAACTACTTCCAGATATTCAGAACCTACAGAGAAGTTCTTCAGATAGCCACTGTGCCAGGCACGTTCTGAACCTACACAGTCCAGAGCATGCACCTTCCCACAGCACAACATACATAGTCTCTAAGGACAGAGCATAAAAGCCAGTGGAAAACAATCAAGGTTCATCTTCCAGCTACTGCAGCGATTTCTGAAGTCATTATAAATTCCTTTGGCAGAGGAGCGTCACAAACACTTCATGCATGCGGAGAGACGTATTTTAAATAAGCACTCAAAAGATCAGAAAAAGGCAAGTTTCCCTGTAGGGCTGATATTTCAGGAGTGCTCGGCACCATGGCCACCTGCTGATATTAGTGAGCCACTGACATCAGCCTGCTCTCCTGGGAAAGAAAAGACCCTTTAAAGAACAAGTTGCTACACATTTGAAGTAGCAGAAAGCACACATCATGGGGCAAGGGTGCTCCAAGAAGGTGACTACAGTGAAACACACAAAGATGGATGGAAATCAGTGCTTTGGTCCCTATCTGAAGGACAAGGACAGTGACTGGCCACAGCCACCCCTTTCCTAACAAGCGCGCACACAGCAGCTGTGGTGCAGACAAGGATGCACAGCCTGAATTTTCCTTGCATACAAAAAAAAAAAAAGGTACACCTTCATTCAAACCCACAAGAGCATTTACAGCCTCTGTACAAGGTGCTACTTTAAATACAAGTAGTCATTTTAAAAAAAAAGGTAGTCACCGTGGCCTGTGAAGAGACCTGATGTGCATAGAACACATTACAGAAAGGACTCAGACATTGTTGAGTGGCAGGACAGCAGTATTCAATCAGGACATCTTCCAGAACTACAACTAGCCTAGGACTTGTAGTCAGTGCCTTGACATATTTTCCAGAAGAACTTGAGGGTAAACAAAGTGCAACACTGCCCAGAAAGGGCATTCATCTCTCACCAGAAAGCGGTGACAAGTATCCTGCTTACCTTGGATGGTGGAATTCAGGAAAGATTTAAACTTAAGATGATGACAATGCTTGAGCAACTGGTTACCTGGCCCTCCTGCTGGCAACTATTTTGGGCAACTACATAGCCCTCTCCATCCAGAAGCATCAGCAGACTGAAAACAAGGCTTGCTCAAGGATAAAAGTAACAGAGAGTGTGTGTTCCAAGATATACGCTCTTAGGTACAGTTCTAGAAACAGCCGTGTTTAAAATGACATTCATAAAACTCCTTTTTTTATTTTGTTTCGCTTTTTAATGGCTAAGTGACCTGCCTCCCTTCATACTGGGGGCAGCACAGGAAAAGGACAGCAACAAGCACTTTGGGAACTTGCTCATACGCGCAGGCCAGGAACTGTGTTTCCAGAAATAACAGAGCTAAAAAATGTCAAATGAGACCCTGAGATGCAGGTGAACATAGGAAAACACCCCAAAATCCAGAAACCATCTGGAAATGAAAACTGAGGAATGAAGATTGAAGGGGTTACAGACCAGAGCTCAGCAGGAGCTGGGCTGCTCTTGCTATTAATATAACCAGCTCGTTTAAAGACATGGAGCAGCACGGAACACGATCCTGCAGCAGTTGGGACTGTAGAACACCCCTTAAAAACCAAGCAAGACTTTAGCACAGAGCGGTGACAGCTGTGAACTGTTCAAGGACCATAACCTTAAAGAGAAATCAAGTACACAGCAAAACGCATCCTCCGATAGAGACAGGAGAGAACCTGTCCTGGTAAGAACCCTAACGCAAGGAACCCGTTTTAACAATCTTTCCTCATTCTGTCAATAACAGTCAAGATCGTTTACAGTGCATCTCCTAAAAGGGAATGAGTTATTGCACAGTCTAAACAAAACGCAAGAAGATGCTCGCCGCAGACACTGCTTGCTCAGCACACCTTCCTAAAGCCAGGCAGCGAACTTAAGGAAGAGGTGCCATAAGAAAACATGCTAATAGTATTCTCTTTAATTTGCATGTGCGCTTTTTTTTCCTTTTAAACAACTGCTCTGAGTCCTTGTTTGCTGGGCAGAGATAACATGTCACTCTACTCCGTAGTTTCAGTTTCCAAGTTGGCTGTATGGCACATGTGTCCGCGAAGGTGCTGGACTTGGTTTTACACTCACAGAAGCTGCTCAGAATCAGCCGTTCAGTGTTTAACCAACCTGCAGGAACTACTGAAGTCTCTGAGCCTCTCCCTCACCAAAAAGCAAAGGAAAACAGACATGGTGCAAGTCAGGGGAAGAAGGTGAAGAAAAGCACTTAAAAGGTGCACAAGAGTTAAAATTTCGTTTTCTTTCTGCCCTCCTCCTCTCTATAGAGTAGCAAAGAGGAGACAGAGAAAGAGGAACAGCAGGATTCAATGGAAGGCAGAAGGTTCCTGACGGGCTCACCGATGGCTCAGTACTGCTGTATGGGGGATGACTCGTTGCTTCACTGCTGCTTGTTTTTAAGGGATAATCTCTGTATCATCTTGTATAGGAGACCAAAGTGCTGGAAACAGAAGGAAAATAAGTAACCATGAGTCCTCATGAATTCTAATAAAATGACTGTGTTCTACACAGAGAGAAAACTTACTAGAAGGCTTAAAACAATACTAATGTGCCAACGCAATACCTTATTTGGATCATCCACTAGCACTCTCATCCTGAAGATGGAGTGGGACTTGGTGAATTAGGAGGAATTATTACAATGAATCCAGTTACTTGAAGTTGTACAGAAAGTGACGGCTTACAGAAGTGTTTGCGCAGGCCTGTATCACCCCCATTGTGAAGATGCAAACACTTGTTAAAGATTTGACATTTTTTGATGCAATTCTGTTCCTTCTGAAGAGGAGCAGCAACCTGCAGATTTCAACACATGCGTAATACCGGTCACTACAGAAACACTGCTGCTAGCAGTTTCAGGAATGTAAAAATGAACAACCAAGGAAACACAGAGATTCCCAGTAGTTCACAATCCTTTAACTGGATCTTCTCTTTCACCATTTCACCAGTGACTTAGAAATTCACTTAATTCCTCCATTGATTCTGCTTTGATTAATTGCATTTTGATTTGATAACAGCTACTTCAGGTATTTGACAGCTATAACAAGATCCAGGCTTCAAATAATTTGTAATAACAAACATAATGAAGATAGCTCACAGAAATCTAAGTATATGTTTTTCCTCCTGGTTATGTTCTTACATCAGATTTTTAAATGCTTGTTGTTTCCCCAAACAAATAATAAACACAAATAACACAAAGAGATCAAAATTTAGATTGACCTAAAAATGCTTTCCTTTCATTCATGTTCTTCAGAGAACCCAGCCAGGATCAGAAGCCCAGCTCACAGTGGCTTTGTTAACACTTAAACAAAAACACTAGCTGGCCAAGGCATGGAGTATCACGTTCCCAGGAGTATGGACACAGGATGTAGTTATGGTTTTGTTGAAAAAAACAAAACAAAACCCTGAAGATGCATTTCTAAGCTGCATCCCAAGTTCAGATACTGGAAGGATCTCCTAACACTCCTAAATTACTACAAGCTGCAAACCTTTAACGTTACACCAGATTTTAGTTACCTTGAGAAGTTTCAGTCTGAAGCTGTTACATGGCTAAAATAGCTTAACAAGCGAGTTGTGCATGCCCTTGACCAAGAGAAGGAGCTCTATAAAACAGTTTTTCCACTAGAATAGCTAGAAATTGCCTTCAGCACAGCCAACTGAGATACTCAAAACCAGACATATCAAAAGAGCCAGCCATTTTGGATTACTGCTTTTAGACTGGGGTGGCATTATTGTTCCAACTTTGGTGCTGGGACTGTGTGAGCACTAGTTACTGTAGCTAATGTGATTTATGAGGAAAATAATACATGTCTCCTGCTTCTCTTCTCTTACCTGCACTGCAACATAGGCAACACCAAGGTAGGCTGCGATACAGACAGCCAGAAGCAGGTCAAAGATCGCTGGCTTGACCCTGCAATAAAGAACAAACACATGAAATTGCTACAGCAGGTACCGCCACAGAGTGAGACAACAGCCCAACACGCCCAAGGGAATTCCATACCTGTATGCATTCATCACCTGTTTCAGCTGGTCATAGAAAACAAACTCAGGGTCCCTGTGAAAAGAATAAATTCTTCAGGTTCTGTTATGCTTCTTGACAGTGCAGTAAGGACAGCCCAGACCTCTGTTCCTAAGGAGTTCATCCAGCCAGAGACAGGTAAGCATGACCACCTCGCATACCAGTTTCGAACTGATTTTAGTTGTCAAGTCTTTCTTTTCCTTCAATCAGAAGACTAAGGATACAGTTCAGAACACGTGCTGCTCAGCTGTCTCAGAAGAGGCATGTGGAAGACACTGGGTTCATTAAACTGCTTCAACCCAAGCAGGTTAGACAGGATGGAAGCTGCCTTTTTTGCAATTAAAGCAAGCTTTCTAGGGGACCTTAGTCTTTTCCTGCATTCAGAGAGAAGCAGCACTCAGAGTGGGAAGGGTGGAACCAAAACAGTGAAAAAACAAGCTCTTCAGACAGAGGGAGCTGCTGGGACTCGTTACTGCACTGTGAGTAATGATAAAGACTTTCTCTGGGAGAACAGAGAGCATGAACCAAAACTGACAGGAGAGCAGAAAAGAGCAATCACTTCCAGCTACATGCCAAGAAGCCAGAAAAGCTGCAGCTCAGAGACAAAATTCATTGGAGGGGGAAGCCAGTTTGCGTGCCCTGGCTACTTCTTTCATCTCTTTTCTTACCGTTTGTCTGCCTTTACGTGATGCTGTTTGACATCCTTCAGGTAGCGACCCATATAATATTCTAAGGTGTTGAGGAAGGTGCTGTCTTTATCAATCAGCTGGGCAGCTCTGGGCTGACTGCTCAGCCAGTCCATCACTGATTCTAGTTGCTCCTGCTGGATCTGCTGCAGAAAAATACCACCAAAGAAAGGGAGTCAACCACACATATGCTGAGACCAGCCTTCTCTCCCAGACTCTTGATTCCTTCTTCCCACAGGTTACAAAAATGCACTGTGCTCACCATCTGATCCGTGAAGATCTGCAGATCTGCAGGTGCTCCCTGCAAGGGAAAAAAAAAATAACCCAGGCTGTTGGTAAGAGCAAGCTTGGTTGGGCCAGACAAATCTGGCTAGCACTGCACGATGGGCAGCTCTTACCTTGTCTGTTAGGTTGTAGATGACCCTTGTCAAAGCCTCAGCAATGATCCTAGTATTCCTGGTTAGTGCTTTAGTGTCTATTCGTGCCCTAAAGCAAAAGAGGGGATTATGGACTTGCCAATGGGATCAGCTTCCCCTAGAAACCACCCTTTTTCACTGCATCAAGCATGAGCCTGAATCCAGAGCCCAGCTCCCAGTGTTTTTTCACCCATCCTCTGACCATCAGAACAGCACAAGCAGTCATGAGGCCAATTTGTGTTTACGGGCTAGATTTCAGCTGCAGCCTTCCCTAAGGCCTCTAACCTCCTATCCATGATGCTGTTGCGCAGGCTGTCGCGGTGGCTCTCCAGATGGGAGATGGTGAACGCTGGCAAGCGTCGGATTGCAAAACGCTCGTGCTCCCATGCCAGCATGTCCTCAGCCAAGTTTATCTTCTTGTGCACCATGGAAAACTTGACCTCTGGGAACTGGCTGGCAATAACCTGAGGGAAAGGACAAACCATCCAGGGTGTCATGCTGCCCACTGCATAGTCCCATCTTGCACCGCCCAGTCCACCTAGACGCATTTTTTTTTTGTGTGTTCCAAAAGGTAAATACATTTCCACCTGTAAGGTGCAGTTACTGCCATTAAAAAACTGGTTTAATGTCAACAAAACTCTTTTAATGTCACTACAGGGTAGCTTTTGCAAGCAACAAGCCATAAGGAAGTGCAGCGGAAAATGCAGCAGATCTAGTCTGCTTCATTTGGGACTGGCATGAGGATTTGTCTGCACTTCAAATCAAGTGACCGTACAAATACATGAAATATTTCAATGGCACACCCCTTCTTCATGTCTTCCTTCCTCTCTTGGAGAGCTGCAGCTCCCCACAGTAAGCCCCAAGTTCCCATCTACCTAAAATGCTTTTCATTACCATCTCCAGTTCTCTCAGAAACGCATGCTGCAAGGTCCCCTCCTTGGGAGGCTTTGAGACATGGAGATGAAGGCTATTGCCTCGGCCCAGAGTATCAAGGCAGAGAACAAATGCTACGTTGTCCTGCAGCAGGCTGGAATCTGGAACAGAAAAATCCAAACCTTTATTGCTATGTTTTGTGCTGGGATTTCCATCCCAAAAAAGCAAGGCCCACACAAGGAGATTCTCACAGGAGGGCTGACATACTAGACACTTCACACAATCGTATTAACAGAGGCCTTGCCGCAGAACATGCTGGAATGCCAGCCCCTTACTCACCAGTGTGGTCCAAATTGTCTTCCAGCCACCGCTTGGTTCCTTGATAATTAAACTTGCCGCCTCCAGATGCAAAGAACAGCAAGTTATACCTGCCCATCAGAGAAGACAGAAAAGCGTTAGCCCACTGAACTCCACGGCTACAGAACTCCTTTACTTAGCCTTGGAGGTGTGGTGAAATCACAACAGCGAGCACCTGACATTCAAGGCAAACTGCCCATTAACAAATGCTTCCTACATGCCATGTACTAAGGCAACGACAGGACAGGAGTTCCCAGTGCTTGAGGATGGAACCTACTTCCCACATCACACCCTCCACTCGTCCCCAAGCTTGAGCAGAGCTTACAGCAAAGAAACCAAAGGAAGGAGCTTGGCCATTAAACAGCAGCTGTACTCAGAGGGAAGCAAAACAGAGCAAAGGAAGTAAAAGACTGCTTGTAACACTCTACAGGTCTGGAGCAAAAGCCCTTCTTATCTGATCTCAGCTACATTCAACCAAGAATAGGGCAGTTTCTTACCCAGCATGGGTACGTCTGTAGGTGTAGAGCCGGGAAAACAGCCTGGCTAGTTCCAGTAGCACTGAGATACCACTGCCATTGGAGTCAGCACCATGCGAGAGCCACTGCAGGATGAAGTGGGACAGAGACAAGGTGACAACCCTACACTTATTGTCACGTACCAGCACAGCCTTCAAGATTGTACACCACCACGCTCCACTTATAACTGTCCCATGTCTTTAAGGCCAAGAAAAAACATAGGGGCAGAGGCCACAAGGGAAAAAAGGCAGGAACGCACAGACAGGAACGGAGAGATGCAGGAAGAAAGAATACTCACTGGAGCCACTCCAAAAGAATCATAGTGGGCAACTATCACAACAGTGGGCAGGTCTTCTCCACCCAGCCCCGTAAGCCTTCCCTGCAGAGGAAGGAGATCAGTGTCACTCAGCATCACCCTTTGTGCGCCTGTACAAAGACAGCCTGACTTCTACACGCCTCCTGAGTCTGCAGTGGCCTCAGTTCTGAGGACTTCAGATACTTACCTGGCTGAGACTCCCCTGACTTCCCCTATCAGCCCAAATGTCTGATGAAGTCCCAATAAAAGAAGGCATCCCATCAATGTTGCCAGTTTGAATCCATATACAACTCACCTCCACGCTGGGTATGAGCCAGTCATTGATGGCTTTGCTTTGAGCACCGCTGGTCACCATCTGGAAGCCATTTGCAGTTGCCGTGTGCAGCAGAACTAGAACAAAGAAAAAAAGGGGAAAGTTTCATCCCTTCTTTTCACTTGCTAACTGAGCTCTGGAGAGACCAGCTTTGAACCATTTAAGCCCTTTCACTTGTCGCTTTTGTTTATGCATTGACACGGAATCCTGATGACCGTGCATTTTCATTCTGTCCTGAAATCCCAACATTTTGAGCTGGCTAGAACAAAAACTTTTCTCCAGCAGTCGTAAAGTTAATCACAAGCAGCAGGTCAGTAAGACAGTAAAGCTGTTTACAGGGGAATACATGGAAGCACTGAACTGACTTGTGGTCTTCAGCTTCAGCTCCTACCAACACACTGTAGTCACTTAACATCTTCAATGTTGTTTTTAACTTGAGTTTTGCTTTCTACCTTACTTGCAACAGTGTGAAGCTGAGAACTCACTCCATGCAACTGTATTTCCAAATATAGTCAAGTAATACTCTCTCTTATACTGTGTTTTTCTTCCATTAAATCTCAAAGCACCTTAACAAAGACAGAATAAACATGAAAGCAACAGAACACATGGTGCATACGACACAGCACACTGCTCCCAGAGGTGGGATCAGGACTGTCTTCCTCTAAACCTTTCCCCCACTTGTCAGAACTCACCTTCTGCAGCCGAGGCAGAACCCTGTGATGCAGAGGCCGCCCGTGTTTGTTCATAGATAGACAGCAGCTCTTCATCTTCCACTGCAAAGTAGACTGGCACAATGGTTTCCATAGCAAGCATTTCCGGCTCTATCTCCATGAATTGCTGGGGATTTAAGTGAGACACAAACTTAGCGTCTCCTAAACATGCAAGAGGGCAGAAAAAAATTAACAACCAAAGCAGACAGAGAAAGACAAGTTTTAAAATGAGAATGTGATTTATTGTGCACTACAACAGGAGCTTTCAGTCCTACAGCAACCCAAGCCTGTCTCCCTCTCTCAAATACATCTCACATCAGAAGAGAAAGGGAACGTTGTTTTTTTTACCCTTACGACATCCTGTGGGACAGAAGAGATAGATCGCGGCAAGATGATCACCACAGCACCAGCTGACTGGCGGAGAGCTTTCTGGTACTGCTCATAGGAGAAATCCGCCAGCCTCATCATGACACAGCGGCGGCTCAGGACGTCCGCTTCTACAGTGCGGGCTTCTGTGTTAAGCACTGCACTCCTGGTGCCTGTGAGGAGAGAACAGCAAGAGGTTTTGTAAGTGATTTCGTCACATCCCCTTTGCTTGAGCTTAGCCCCTTCTCAGAACAGTCTTGGTGACAGTCTGATGAACTTCAGAGCAGCCAGGACCTGCAGAAAGCTAAGTTCATCTCTTCCCCCTTGCCCAAGGAGGAACAGAGATCTGTGTTTTGTCCTTGCACCCATCAGACCAACATCTGCGCAGCCATGTCCTGCCAGGCTTCCCTTACTCCAGCACTACACAGCCTCAACCACCTTCCAAGTCTACCTTCCCACCACAACCACGCAGGCTACCTGTTTGCTCGCCTGCACCTAATACCTGCAGAGAGCAACACGTGTGGAGAAAGCCTGGCCTCTTGCTATGCAGCCTACTGCATCCTCCGGCTGTAGGATCGTGTCTGCAAGCAGAGGATGCAAGCTGTGCAGAACCACTTTGTGAAAGGACACCAGGCTACCCCATGCCCATCCAAAGGGCTGTTCTAGCTCACCCACTGGGATGTTTCTGTGGCTGAGAAAATTAGAAATGAGCAGGCTGCTTCTAACTGCTCGCTCTCTCCTACTCTCAGTTTCAGCATATCAAATCCCCCACATGAAAATGCAATTCTTTGGGAGAACAGCAGTCTGGAGGCTTGCCAGCAGCTCCAGTATTTTCCAAGAGAAGACCACAAGGACATCTCGTATAAATAGAGGTGTTCGAGTCTACCTTACAATCTGTAATGCTCTAAATCCAATTTCTTCTTCTAGAACTCTGGTATCTAAATCAAAGACTTCATCACACTGGGTCCCCAAGCAGCCAGGGAAGGAGCAAGGTGCTCCAGAAGGCGTCTCAGCCTGTGCCAAATAGGAGTGTTGCTAAAGGTTAGACTTAAACCTGGCCTCTAACATTAGTTTGGTCACGCCAAAGGTCAAATCACCTAAACAAGAAAAACCTGTACTTCCACTGCATAGTATCAGTGAGGGCCATACACCCAGAAACAGTTACGGCATGATCTAAATTCTCCACATAGAGCTCCTACACTGTATAACAAATAAATATTAACAGCAGCCCCCCTTCCCCGATCAGAGAAAAACAAGCCCTAGTGGGGATAACTCCTCCACCATTCCCAAACTGACGACGCGTAAACAGCAGAGCGTGGATCCCGAGTTCTGCTCCTAGCACAACCCTCTGACATCGAAGCAGAGCAGACCTGACAGTATTTTCTGACAGCGTGGCAAGACAAGTTGCTTTTCTGTAGTTCCTCTACAGAGAGCTGTTTAATAATCAATCATTTACAATCTAAATAACTCTATTCTAACAGTATTAGAGGAAGTCCAAGTTTGTTCTTCAATTGCTCTATGACTGATGTGGACAATAACTCTTCTCCCCCTGCAAGAGGAGGCTCAGCAGCAATCTCTATTTGGTCTTTTTGGAAAAGAATATGAGAATCTGGAACAACAAATAGCTTTTATCCTGAAGGACATCTGGCCTCAGCACACACATGGAACAGGAACATCAGCTACCCAAAGGGGCTGGCAAGGAACAAAGGAAATACACAATCCATCGAGCTAAAAGGCTCCAGAAAAAGAAACAGCATAAAAAGTTAATTGCAAGCATCTTAAAAAACAATGCGTGTCTTTTTGAGAGCTCACAAAATATTCCAAAATATGTTGTGAGCACTTGCCTAGAGAGAACACTCTGGCAACCAAAGTCAAAGCCAGCTGAAACACATGCCCGCTGCCCCCATTAAGCCTGCCAACAAAGATTTATCACCACATGAGAAAAGAGGTAGCTTAATACTCCCATGAGAGGGTCCACCTCGGATCTAGTGAGGTTCTCAACAACAGAGGTCTCAACACATGGACGCATTTTTGAGAAGCTGTGACGGAAGAACCCAGAAATAATTTCAGATATTCAGAAGCCCCAGTAGTGCCTGTAGTGTTTACAAAGCATGCAGGTTTACAAAGCGTGAGTCCTGATTTTCGGCTTTTCACGGCATCACAGGCATAGCTGGCATTTCGTAACTTCTACTGATGTTTGATCTTATGAAGATCTGAAAGATCTAGAAGCTGAGTCTCATGGGCAGTATAGAATAAATGTGGGGCTGTAATGCCAGACTGTTAACAGAAGTCTGAAACTTAGGCCACAAAACAGACAGCAGCAAGAGTCACTCATGGACAGAACACATGCCCTGATCCGGAATAAAATACCTACGGAAGACTCAGAAACAACACTTGATTCTGGGTTAGTGAGTACAGGGGAGTACTCACTAAGGGTTACAAGCTAAGGGTTACAAGACTTCAACGCTTCACGGAACAGGTTGTGTTTCTGACTCAAAGAAAGGTGGTGTACAATCAGCAGCCTAGAAGCAACAGAACAGAGGAACTGGAGGTCAATTGTAACATAAAGGAAGAACTGCAAAAGAAAGGACTCTCAAATGAGGAGACACAGGAGCCATAGACACTACTAATTGAGGCTGAAGGAGAGGCTGAAGAGCGAAGACCCACCAACCTGTCCATAGAGGAGTCAAAGGCAAGAGAAGAAAACTGAGCTCACAGCCAAGTTCCCCAGTATGCAAGAGGACTGCAGCTGGTCTACTTGAAACACAGGGAGTTCAGCCCACAAACAGGAGCCTACAAGGACACAGCAGGGTCCTTGGAGACCTGGAGGTCACCATGTGGGAGCTCTCAGCACCCTCCTGCTCATGCTGAGACTGAGCAGGAAAACTCCACCAGACGGGACCCGCCTACGGCCTCCCCGGGGTCTGGGCCCGGCTGCACCCTCGCAGGGCCCTCCAAGCTCTCCTGCAGCCTCCCCGGGGCTGGGTTGCCCTCCTCGGGCCGCCTGCAGCTTCGCGGCCTACCCCGGGCTCCTCCCCGGGGTCGGGGCTCTTCCCAGGGCCCCATCGGCCCTGATGGGGGCCGCTGTCGGGATTCGCCCTCCCGGAGGACCGAGGCCTGGCGCACGCCGGGTGGCCGAACCGCGCCCGGCCGTGCTGTCTCTCACCGTAGGGCTGCCCGCCCAGCTCATACTGCTGCATGCGGTAGACCGTGAACTCGTGGGCGGCCTCGGCGGCGGGCGGCGGGCCCAGGAGCAGAAGTACGGCGGGCACGAAGAGCAGGAAGCTGAGCGGCAGGCATGAGGCCTTCAGCACCGACTCCAGCACCTCGCCCGCCTCCTCCAGCATCGCCGCGGCCCCGGCCCCGCCGCTGCGGCCTGCTCCACCGGCACGCACGGCACGCACGGCACGCACGACGCCGCACGCACCGCCCGAGGGCTGCCGGGAGCTGTAGTTCGGTCAGCGCCGCAAGGGGCGCTGGGAGCTGTAGTCGCCGCGGCCGGTGCAGCGGCGTTGCCGCCCTGCCTGGCCTGCAGGGGGCGCTGCGCTTCGCGGCGGCCATGACGGCGGCTGCTGCCGGGCCGGACCCGGGGCGCCCACACCGGTGGCCCGCCCGGTGCCGGCCCTCGCCCGGAGCCCCGGGTGCCTTCCCCGGCGCTCCCTCCCGCTGCTCTCCGCGCCGGGCGGACAGGCAGGGCTCTCCGTGCCGACCGCAAGGGCGCTGACCGCCCGCGGGGGTAGGAAGCGTGAACCGAACCCGCGGAGCCGAAGAGCGGCGGCGAGAGTGCCCGGGGCCGGCGGGCGTGCGGGGCACAGCGCAGCACCTCCCCGGGCCGTGCTGCCCCGGGAACGGAACCGAGGGGCTCCCGCCGCCCCCCGCAGTAGGGTGAACCCGCTGCCCCAGGAACGGGGCCGGGGGGCTCCGGCTGCCCCGGGCCTAACGGGAATGGCTGCATGCTCTGCACGCACGCTCGTACACGGAGGGGGCAGCCGGCGAGGCCCTGCGCCAAGCAGCGAGCGGGGTCCCGGCCGAGGGGTGCACGGAGCAGGCGGCCTGGCCCTGCCCCAGCTCGCAGCCCCTGCCCCGCACCCGCCGCCTCGGTGCCCCCCGGGCAGTATTGGGCCTCCTGCTCCGCCATGAGATGGCCCCTCACCAACAGGACCGGCCACCGGGTACCTGACCTGCAGGCAGATAAAATCATTGCAAATCAAGCAGGGTCTTTCTTATCGTCTAGATTTATTGCAAAAGGAATGGGCTGGAAGCTCGGCACCTCCTGCTGAGGGGCCAGGTCATCAGGAGCTTCTCCTCCCCAGTGCTTGGGTGGCTTTGGCCTCCTTGTGTGGTGAGAGGAGGCATTTGGGTGCTGATTTTTCACTTGGGTAGGGAATAAAGAGCAGGAATCCGAGGTGCAAGCTGGCAGTGCCTTCTGGGCCCCATGGGTCACCATCAGACGCAGGCAGGAACAGGGCTATTTTGGAGCCAGCCATTTTCCGTAGCGCAGACCAGTCCTCTCAGTACCAGGGGTGAAGCCTGGCCCCAATGAACTTCTGCAACCTGCAGGCCTGGGACGTGGGTGGTGTTGTGCCCTCCTGGCCTGTGCAAGCAGGCGTCCTGCATGTTCCGTTTGCTCCTTGCGAGCTGCTAGTGCTGCTTGAGCCCTGTCACAGCCCCAGCCCTGCTGCAAAGGTCTCCAAGACCTGCAAAAGCCTCTGCTGGCCTCTGCCTGCCCACGGAAACATCCATTTCTGCTGCCAGCCGGGCTGTGTCCATGCACAGCTTCGCAGCCTCTTAAGCTTCCCGCCCGTGAAGTTGCAGCAACTTGGGATCTCTCCTGCCGCATCAGAGACGCCAGCCGGCAAAATGACAGGGCCAGAGGCCGCAGCCATGCGGTCACTGGACTGCCAGCTCAGGGGAGAGAAGGCATGGCATTCAGAGAGGCCAGGGCAGCCGTGCTCAGCCCTGGGGCAGCAGGGAGAATCCGTATGTGACTGCTGTGAGCCCAGGCTCCTGGGCTCCGGAGGTACCTTCTCTGCTGTTGATGCTGCCCAGTTTGTGGGAGGTGGAGACCCTCAGAACATTGCCCTGGCAGAGCATGGGTGACCCCCTTCTCCAAATGTGGTAGCGCTTAGAGCAAACATGCTAGGAGCAGACCCCTCCGTTCCTTTCCCCAGCTGCGCTGAACTTCAAGAAGGGCTTGGGGCAGGCTCCACCCCACTCTTGCCGGGTGATGACACTGTTCCAGGCTGTTGAAGTGATTCTTGCATATCTGTTCTGTCGCAAACACTGTTTTCAAAAAGGTTTCTGGAAGGATGCAGCCTTTTTGGCCCAAAAAAGGAAGAGGAAACAATTCCTGCTGCTTCTGTTCAGGTATGAGCCAAACCCCACCAGAGACAGTGGAATGCAAAGCCATCTAGAAGCTGCTGCTCAACCTTCCAGTGCCCACCACAGCAGGCACATCCCCCTGTGTGGGGACTTTAGAGCTTGGCAGATTTGCCGGAGCGTGACCCACCTCTCTGGGAGGCACAGTGCTGCGAACCCTCTGCTGCACAGGCGTATGTTCCCTGAGAGGCTCAGCCAGATGTGAGCAGGTAGCTCTGCCGTGCGGGATGACACCAGACTCCCCAGTCACTGTGGGTACCTCCTTCTGCCCGTGGTGGTGCCAGGGCTGTCACTGCAGGTGCAGCCCCATGCCCAGAG
This sequence comes from Balaeniceps rex, assembly GCA_013401315.1. Classification (NCBI taxonomy): domain Eukaryota; kingdom Metazoa; phylum Chordata; class Aves; order Pelecaniformes; family Balaenicipitidae; genus Balaeniceps; species Balaeniceps rex. Next base: position 167,146 of record VYZW01031734.1, read on the forward strand.
GCATAGCAGGGCTCGCTCTTCTTGCTGCCGGGCTGTAAGCACTGTCACAGCATCTGCCCAGGCACAATGCCCAGCCTCTGCGCTCTGGTGAGGGTCTGGGCTGTTGCTGTAGCCCTCTGCCACCCCGTGGCTGCTTTGTGCTGCACTACAGGTGGGCGCTTCGGACCTGGCCGGGGTCTCTGAGCTACCCCACGGCTGCATACACTTGCAAACCCAGTTGTTCTTGACTCCCGGGCAAGACATCAAGCCTGCATCCTTTCCAGCAGCCGTGCCCATCGCAGCAGTTCCAGAAGGCTGTAAACTGCAGGAGTAGACTCAGGTATAGCCTCCAGCCCTGCATGAGATGCAGCGGCAGCACTGCCAGCCCAGCCTGATCCCAAGGGGTTGGGGGACAGTCCGGTTGGGGATACCCACCCCATTCCTCATTGCGCCCTGGGGCAAAATACCCTGGGCAGGTACGGCATCTATATACACGCACACACAGAGCAGTGTTCACTTCTAACCTAGTCACAGCAGTTGTCTCAGCAGAGCATCTATCCCAAAACGTGCCCGTATCCTTCACTTCCATCCCAGGAGCAATGCCTGTCCCTGTGCTGCACCCACACTGAAGCAACATCCCAGTCTGAAGGGGCTGGAAAGCCTGGCCACAGTTAACAACCGGGGTGGGACTGCACCTGGTCAGCCCGAGCTGCGTGTAGGCTACAGTTCTGCCAGCAGCATGAGGTCCCGGTGGGCTGTCTGGCATCTCTTGCTCTCCCCATGGCCTCTCAGAGGCTGGGGAGGTTGCTCATCATGCTGGAGTTGCTGGAGAGAGGTGCTCTGGGCCGGGCATTCAGCGCTACGGAGCTGCGGAAGCTCTCCCGGTAGCGCAGGGAGCTCTCTGTGGATGAGCCAGAGTTGATGTCTGTGATGACCAAGCAGTTTCCAGGCTTGCAAAGCCCAACCCTGACACAGCAGCAGCACAGCAGGCTTCCCACAGCACGGCGCACCTCCACACTCCGGAGGGAGTAAATGATGGGGTTAACACCCGAGTTAACCATGGCCAGAGCCAAGGTCCAGTCCAGGCTGTGGAGGTGTGTGCAGGACTGGGTCTCACAGAAGACATCAAAGAGCAACAGGACGAAGAGGGGGCTCCAGCAGATGATGAAGGCACCCAGGATCATCAGCACGGTCTTGAGCAAACGCAGGGACCGTTTGCGGCTGTGCCGAGAACTGGTTTGCTTGGAACTGGCCTGGACCAGCTGGAAGATGGAGATGTAGAGGCCGATGATCCCCAGGAGGATGATGCTGAACATGACTACGGAGAAAAGGATGTAGTTCTTGGAGTAGAGAGGCAGGAGGACAGAGCAAGCATTGAAGTCGCACAGGCAGTTCCAGCCCAGCAGCGGAAGCAGTCCAATGATGAAGGCCAGCAGCCAGCAGGAGATGATCAGGCTGCGTAAGCGCAGGGTCTTGCTGGCTTCATTCTCGGCGATCGGCCTTACCATGGCACTGTAGCGCTCAATGGCGGTCACAAGCAAGCTGAAGGTGGAGGCAGCCAGCGCGATGAAGAGGATGCCTTCCCGCAGGAACCAGAGCTGAGGTGAAAGCTGGAAGGTCTTCTTGCCCGAGAGGCAGAGGTTAGAAAGGTAGGCAATCCCTGCAAGCAGGTCACTCACAGTGATGCTGGCAATGCAGGAGTAGACCCAGCGGCGGGCTCGCAGGCACCGCATGATGGCCAGCAGCACAAGCAGGTTCTCCAGGATGATGATGCAGCTGATGATGGCAAAGGTTGTGCGGATGAGACCCATGCCCTCATCCCCAGACTGCCGGTTGGTCAGCTTGCCTGTGAAGTTGTAGTGCTGCAGGATGATGTTCACATTCCTCATGGCAGCCAGCTGCAGGCAAGAACCTTTCCTGTCGAGCAGGTCAAGCCTGAGCTCAGGATATTGAGTAGAGCCCAGTGGAAGGGTAAGGGAGCGATTCACCAGCCAGCTCATCTCTGGACCATCCATCTTCTGAGCCTCGGTCAGCAGCCAAGGGATGCACGATGGAGCAAGGGTTGAGGTAGGGTTTGGAGCAGAGCAGACTCTGTTTGAGGGCTGGAGACAGCTCTGAGATTCTACCACACAGGACTGGCTCTGAACCCAGCAGCCCTACCTGGCGTGGAGATGAGCGTTAGAGCCTTGTCTGCCAGCCCCGGGGCACTGAAAGAGCAAGGGGAGAGGAAGGTGAGGTGTTTTGTAAGTCCATGCATGAGCATGGGCTTCCTGTTGTTTAATAAAGTTTCCTGTTGTGAGCTGGAGTATTGACATCATTTCTAACGGCTGTCGTCATTTCTCAGGGAGGGTCTGGCTGTCCTTCACCTATTGCGAAGGTGGGACCTAAATGAAATAATGTGCCGGGCCCCTCTTTGAGTCAGGGCAGGCTGGGACGAATGGGGTCACACCTCCCACCTTGCTGGGTAGGGTCTGTTGGGCTGAACAAAGCCAAGTGCCAGTAGGAGCATCCAGACAGCCTGAGACACAGTGCTTTGACTTTTGTGGTGTTAAACTCACCCCTGAGCCTGGCAGAGAGCAACTGCCTCTTCATCAACTGCCCTGTGCACCACCCATGCCCAAATGCATCCTTCTCCAGGAGGAAGCTCCATGCTTTCACCTCTCTGGGCTCCTCCGTGGGCCCAGCTCCTGCCAGTCTCTCAGGACACATCCATCCAAGTCCTGTCCTCTCAGTGCAGCAAGTCCAGGCACCTCCGTGTCTGAAACTCGGGCTCAGCTCCACCCAGTTCGAAGGAAACCAGCTGGTCAAAGCCCTGCATGTGCCCTGGCACTGCGCCCTGCACCCTCAGCTCTCCAAGCACCTGCTAGAGATGGGTCAGGATCTTCCCATCGTCTTGGTCACAGATAGGGAAACAGAAGCATGAAGCTGCTGCCTCTTGCCTGGCATTGCAGAAGGTGCAAGGGGCTGCACTGAGACCAGAACCTGGGAGCCCTGACATAGAATCATAGAATCGTTTAGGTTGGAAGAGACCTTTAAGATCATCAAGTCCAACCTGACCTAGCACTGCCAACTCCACCACTAAACCATGGCCCTAAGCACCACATCTACACATCTTTTAAATACCTCCAGGGATGGGGACTCCACCGCTTCCCTGGGCAGCCCTTTACATCTTGTTTTTATTTTGATGATTGGCAATGGTCATGCCTACCATTGACCTATTCCCCGCATCTGCAAAACTTGACCGGAGACAAAGCCTTGCAACGTGCCATTCCCAACCGCGGCGGCTGAATTTGCCTTATGACTCACCTGTCATGACTGGCCCGAGGCTCTGGGGGCTGGGGAGGTTCAGCAGCCAGCAGCGCTCTCCGGCTGCTCGTCTGAGGCCCAGCACGGAGTAGGTAGCGGGGAGGGCTCCTTGTGCGAAATAAGTGAGACTTCTACCTACCAAAGTGGAAAAAGGGAAGTTACAACATCAACCACATTTCTGTGCAGGATGGACCCCACCCAAAACAGCTGCGAAGAGGCATAGAGAAAAGAAAGGCAGAGCACCTTTTAACTCAGGATCACAGCAGAAGCTGTGCCCTGCTTTCTGCTTTTACCTGTGGCCTCACGCCAGACTATCACAAAGCCGTGGCTGAGAGCAAAGAGCGGTGATTTCTTCCATCGGCACAGCAAGCAGGGAGTTTGTCCTGGGAGTCCGTCCGTTGCTTCGTGAACGGCGAGATCCCAGCCTGGATCGCAGCACAGACAACTGGAAAATGCAAAGGAGGTTCCTGCTGCAGGAAGTCATGCACAAGCAAGAGTGGCTCTCATCAAAAGCTGAGGGCTCCGTCCTCCACGGTCACCCTTTCAGCTGGGGTTTTGGGCTTTTCTATCAGCAACATGGAAATAAACTCATGCTGATAAAGTCAGCAGATGACCCCAAGATTGAAGGAGCGGAAATTAGCAGGAAGGCTGGGCCAAGAGCGCAGCACAATCCGGAGAAGGGGAGCGCAAGGTCGCACATCGAGCACGTTCCCAAACGGGCTGGGCAGATGCTCCCGGCACAGCACTGGAATCAAAAGGGTCAGTGTGGTCCTTGCACATCGCCTCTGCTTTATTCTTGCTTCGGGCTGAGCCTCCAGCTAATGTCTCTGCTCAGACAACTGGTGGGGCATCCCTGAAAGATCAGAGGATGAAGAAACTTGCCCTTGTCAGGGGCCCTAAGTAGCTTCTGAAATAGCTGGCAGCTGGCAGCAGTCTCAGGAAAGAGACACCTGACGGGACGAGCTCTTTGTCAGGGAGATCTGCGGAGAATGTGGGGCAGGTGGGAGGCAAAAGCTTCTGATAACAGGAGGGCTTGAGGCAGATAAGCAGCCGGGACAGCTCAACACACTCACCCATGGGGTGCCAGGTCCCCTGGACCAGCAAAACCTCATAGGCTCTTCCTAGTGCCCCTTCCACAAGCACATCGGGTGCTGCCTAAAAGGCAGGGCTGATTATTTGGTCAAGAGCTCTTCCAGTGAGACAAAACCTTGTTCCTTGCTCTGTCCTGGCTCGTTTGGCCTTTCCATAGCGGAGGAGACGGGGTACCTGCGAGGCACGCTGCAGTTTCACAGCACGTGGTGAGGGACACCAGCTCTGGGAAGCTGCCTGAGCTGTGTCCCAGCCCTTGCTGCTGCCCTCCCAGCACCCCCTCACTTCTGCCCCCCAACAGCCTGCCGAGCTCCCCGCTTGACGCCAAGGCACCGCGCACCGCAGACACCGCTCCCATCCCGCGGCAAGTCGGGGCACAGTCCCATAGCCTGGGGGGCTTGGGGGCACTTGGGTCCCCTCCGCTCCATGCAATCAGCTCCGCAGAGCGGGGCCTCGCTGGCTGGCACAAATCCGGCCCCACCGGCCCCCTCAGAGCTGCTGCTGCCAGACCCAAGCTCCATGGAGTGCCCAGCTCCATGGCGGGGGGCAAACGAAGCTCCCCTTCATCCGGGCGCCCGCACGAGGCAGAGTTCCTGTTGTTCTGCAGCGGCTCGCCATTGCTATCTGCACAGACGCAGGCTGAGCTTTATCTTGGTACTTCTCCTTTGCCGCTGTTTCAGTTCAGATGTTCTTTCTTTGAAATGAAGGAGGAGGGGGGGAGGGACACCCCCTCCTGCAACGTTTCCCATCTCGTTCCTTCAGATCAAGCAGCAGGGCAGGAGCAGCCTGGAGGCCGGCTCCCTGGGTTTGTGACCGGTGGGATGCCCGGGCGCTCCTGCCCCGAGCCTGCCTGCTCCCAGGAGGGCGTCCAGCTCCAGATTGTGGGGGGTCATGAACAGCCGTGGGGGAAAGACAGCAAGCTACAAATGCAAGATAAAATATCGATAATTTCTGTTGAGGTTTTCCTGCTGCGCTGCTGCACGGTCCTGATTAAAACACGTATTTTCAGACATTCTGATTAAAAAAACCAAATCCTTGGGTGAAGCTCTGGGGAGAGCTCTGCCTGGTGGGCCTACCCAGGCAACCCCGAGGCTGGCTGAGGGCCACCTGGCATCCCCATCTCTGTCCCACAAACCTCCCTCCCCACCTCCCGACCCACCCATCCTGTCCCCGCTGTGTGGCCCCAGCGCAGCCCAACATCGGCCAAGGCATCCCTTTGCCTGTAGGTGTTTTTCTGCTCCAGGAAGGGTGGAGTTGTGCTGGTTTGAAAATGACTGATGGCTCCTGGCAGTTGGCTGGTTGCATTTCCTAGCTTTGGTCTCCTCTACTGTGCAGCAGCAGGCGGTCATCTTTCCAGTGGCACATCCCAGTCCCCAACATGGCCGGATGCTTCTGGTCCCAGAGGAGCTGGGAAGAGCCAGCGAGGTCAGACTTGGGCTGACACCAAACCCTGGAGACCTGGTCCTTCACAGTGCTCCGAGAATTGTCGCAGGCACAGTTGTTGTGCCTGGGCATCAGTTCATCGAAATTGGGTGGTGGTGATGGTGGGCCTCGGTAGGAGAAGAGTCTCTGCAGTGCATCCCTGGGTTTGAAGGAAAACAAGAACACGAAAGAGAAAGTTTCAGGATCATCTCCTTTAGACCACATTAATGACCTTAAATGGCAAGGTTTTGTTGATTTTTTTTCCTTTAAGTGGCTTTTCTTCAGAAACTTGCGTTTCCTCAATGCAAAAACATTAAACAGAAAGCAAACATCTGCATAAAATGTCCCTCCCCACCCCCACAAAACAAAGATGATTTCTTGGAAGTCATGCCAATAAAACACATCATCAGCGGGCCAGCCCAGACCCGGTCTCCCACGGTCTCCCACGGTCTCCCACCTTTCCCTCCTTTGCGACAGGGTTGAGAATTTGACCATTTGGCTGCTGTGCAGTGAAAGGCGCTGAGCGTTTCCAGCGCTCAGAGCCTGTAGGATGGGTGCTTTGGAGGCGTTCAACCCTCAGCATCCCTCCAGAGTGAGCGTGCCACAAATGCAAACGCCCGAGTCTCGCTGCTTCTTTACGGTGTGGCATTTCATGCAGCTCCTGACGGCCACTGGCAATCACCAGAGAAGCAATCCCTCCCCTCCCTGGGGCTGGATTTTGGCCTGGGTAGCTCAGAGGGGTTAGAGAAGCTGGACCAGCTCAGTGCCTGGTCTCCAAACGCCGTGCCCAGCATCAGCGGGACAAGCTCAGCTTTCCCCTAGCATCTTCTGCCCCTTAACCACGTCTCCAGCCAGCAGACACGTCCCCGGGAGGGGGAGAGCTGCACAGCGTGCCCACTTGGTGTGGCATGGCCAGCCATGGTCAGCATGGCGTGACCAAGGCCATGAGACTGCTCCAGAGACCTGGCCTAGGGTCGCCTGTGCAGGACCCATAAAATCCCTCAGGTGAGCTCATTAACGCCGCTTTGCACCCTCTGGGACAGGACCTAGCCCAACGCCAGCCTTGTCGCCGCGGGCTCACAGCTGAGAGCTGTTTCTTCCTACGTTCACGCGGGGACGGCAGGGAGGAACCGGTCCTCGCCCTGGAAACGGGCCAGGGAGGGCTCAGCGTAAACAGCGGGGTGATGCCTGGGCGAAGGGGGGAGCTGGCAGGGGTGTGGTGCCGAGCACCACGCAGAGGAAATCGGGCTGGTTTGAAACTTAATCTGAGCGCTGTAGAGGAAGGACAAGCAACACACCTCCCTGCGGTTAGCACTGCCTGGCCGGGGCAGGGACGATGCATTTACTGGCAGCAGGGCTGGTGCTGCTGCACTGTGTCTGGAGAGCATAAATTTATTCCAAGCTCTGCTGTTTGCCGTCCTGTGCATCACTTCCTCCACCTGCTCTTTCTCCTCCCTGCTTGTTAGACATAAGAATACTAAGCGGTTTGTGGCAAGAACTGCTGTCTGGTTTCTATTGTCTGCAGCGTAGCCTGGCCCTGGTGCTGCTGACCCACCGGCTCTTACAGAGCTGTCGGTAAACTCACACGGCCCTGGGCATCCGGGCTCGGAGCTTGCAGCTCAACACCACTGGGGTCAAGGAGAAAGCCAGACCTTTGCACAAGGTCACTGCAGGATGCAGGGTCGCGAGAGAGCTGCTGCTCACCGAGAGAAACTCGGGATCGGAGTGCAGTGGGAGCCCATTTGGGAGTGAGGTTTTAATCAAACCAAAGCCCTGATGCCCTAGAAGCTGGACCAGCTCAGTGCCTGGTGTCCAAACGCCGTGCCCAGCATCGGCTCTCCTGCCGTGCCTGGGACAAGCTCAGCTTTCCCCTAGCATCTTCTGCCCCGTAACCACGTCTCCAGCGAGCGGACGCGGCCCCGGGAGGGAGGGAGCTGCACGGCGCTCCCACCATCCCACCGCCACTATCCACCACTAGCCCGTGCTCCCAGACCTCCCTGCCCCAGTTAGCACAGCCCTACCACGAGCCCAGTGGCTCTTCTGATGCGCTGGAGACTGCTCTGGGCAGTAAGAGAGGGCTGTATTTACCTGTTGGTCTACACGCATACTCTGATTTTATTTCCAGGAACTGTTTCAGGGGTTTTCCATTCTCATACCGCACCTCTCCCTCAAATGCTCTCCTCCCAGCAATGCAGACTAACTGGCAGATCAGCCCCACTGCCACCCTGGTGCCCTCCTGGCACACTTGCCCTGCCAGCTTGCCCGTGTGCCCCCAGCACGGGTACCCTGCCGTCAGCTTGCCCAGAGTCCCCAGCTACGAGCCCTGGCTGGGAACAGCAAGGACTGGCCCAAGCAGACAGGGGAGGAAGGGCTGGGAGAGAGGAGCGTTGTGCCTCCTCGACCCGTGAGCAGGCTGCCAGAGGGCATCTTATCCGAGACGGCAAAACCAACACAGCACCAGCTCGCCGGGCGCGCTGCGGGCAGAGGCAACGGCAGCGCCTAAGCACTGTGGTTGTGCCAGGCCTGGCAGCGCTGCCCGCGCAGGGCGCGACTGCCACGAAGCAGCACCCTTAGTGCGTGCCAAAGGTGTTTTTAGGACAGGTTTTCCTCCTGATCCGCTCTCCTTTGCTGGGAGCCTTGGAGCTGTGCGTGCTTTTTAACCTGAAATCACGCTCCGCAGGCAGCAAAGCTGGCAGCGCGTCTTGGGCAGGCACAGCTGGGTTTAAACCACTTGTCCCAGACCTACGTTAGGACTGGTAACCAGCGACTGCGCCAGAAATGGTGATTTAGGATTAAAACAAGCCTCATGTGGCAGGCAGGCCCCTGAGGAGTGTTGGCAGAAAGCGTCCCAGGGCATGGGCACACAGATGGGGTCTTTGGGTAGAAAAATCTCCCACAACAGGACCAAGGATTGGGGGGTGAGGGTGGCATTGAAGTCTCAGAGTGCCAATTGTTCTCCTGCCTTTCTCTGTTGTGGTTTTTCATCAGTTCCTGGCTGCAGTTACAAGCCCAAATTAGCTTATTTAAACCAGATGCCTGCAGAGAATCTGTAGTGACCTCAGCCAGAGCTTCTGGGAGGATTCCTGCTTGGGGGAACCAGGCTGAAAGTACTCCAGGGATTAAAAGAAAGCATTACCCCCTACCTCCCCAGCTCTCCCCATCCTTTCCGTAGCAAATTGTTCATCTACGTGGTAGAGGAAGGTGTTTTGGAGTAGCTGCTTGGCTTAAGAATGGCTAGCAGCTGCCCACAGCTCCACTGGGCGTCGGAGGAGAGCACCGCTCCAGCGTTAGTGCCTGGCGTGATGGCCAGAGACATGGCTGCCCTGCCCTGCAAGTGCTCACACGAGCCGGTGGCACTTCCACGCTCTTGGGCTCTGTCCCTCTTGTCACATAAGCATGGCCTCGGGGGGTGAGACCCTACCTGGAGCCCTGCGTCCAGCTCTGGGGCCCTCAGCACAAGGAGGACATGGAGCTGTTGGAGCGGGTCCAGAGGAGGCCACAAAAATGCTCCGAGGGCTGGAGCCCCTCTGCTCCGAGGCCAGGCTGAGAGAGTTGGGGCTGTTCAGCCTGGAGAAGAGAAGGCCCCGGGGAGACCTTAGTGCGGCCTTGCAGTGCTTCAAGGGGGCCTCGAGGAAAGATGGGGACAGGCTTTTTAGCGAGGCCTGTGGTGACAGGACAAGGGGGGATGGGTTTAAACTAAAGGAGGGCAGATTTAGGCTGGATAGAAGGAAGAAATGTTTTACGCTGAGGGTGGTGAAGCACTGGAAGGGGTTGCCCAGAGAGGTGGTGGAAGCCCCATCCCTGGAAACATTCCAGGTCAGGTTGGACGGGGCTGTGAGCACCCTGATCTGGTTCAAGATGTCCCTGCTCACTGCAGGGGTTGGACTGGATGGGCTCTGAAGGTCCCTTCCAACCCAAACCATTCTGTGATTCTAGGATTCTGTGATTCTATGAGCAGTGGCCATGGCCGGGCGATTGCCCCTAAGCCAGACTTTGGTGCCGATGGGGCAAAGCAAGGGAAAGGGCTGGACTTCAGGGCTCGGAGAAAATTTCTGAAGAGCATCTGAGGGAAGGTTTAATCCTGACCAACAGTCAAAATAGGAGGGATGAGGCTGGGTGCGGGAGGTGTGCAGAATCTGGCTGTGCTCTCATGACGGCTTTTGTCCTTACGGCAGCAGAGAAGCCGCACGGCTCCGGTACGGCACCCTGCCGCCTCCTCCATGGCCTCTCTCCGCTACGGCTGTCCCCAGCCCCTCGGATGCTCTTGTGCTGGAGCCCGCAAGAGCTGTTGAAAGTCTGTGAGCATGGAAAGATGTCCTTCCCGTGTGCAAGGTGCAATCCCTCCTGAGCAGAGCAGACACCTCACGCAGCATTAACCCTAATAGATTTACGCTTTGCTGTGGGCACACAACTGCCCACGAGCCCCAGGGAGCGAGAAACAACGCAGCGAACTGGGACAACCTGGCAGGGGGGAAAATTAAGGTAGGTAACGGCTAGGAAGTGCCGAGAGGGAGGGCAACTTTAAACAAGCCAGGACTGTACGGCACGGCTCCCTCGGAGGTCGCAGCCTGAGGGTCAGGCAGCTCCTCATGCAAAGGGCAATCTCAGTGTCCATCACAGGACACACTTAGGCAACTGGAGGCCCAAAGATCAGAAGGAAAAGTGTGGACGGCCACCAGGTAAGGCAGTGTGAGAGCCAGGAGCAGAAGAACACGGGTATCCGGAGCCTCAGGTCCGTGCCCTTGACACAAAGATTTGGTCACCTCTTTGAAACAGGTTCACCCGGGGCAGCCCAATGGTGATTTCTGTTCAGGCCCACAAGGCCAGGAAGGGGCAAGTACAGCAGGATTGGTGCTCAGTTTAGCATTTAACCAAATCCCACTTTGCTAGGGACGAGGAGAAGACAGCAATAGCAGCCTGGTGTGCAGACAGCTTCAGGTCAGGGAAGGAAGAGAGCAGAGAACCCGGAGCAGGGTAGGTGAAGGTTTCCCCTGGTCCCGTTTGAAAAGATGTGCAGCTGCAGAGGGGAAACCATAGCGGGGAAAGAGCATCTGCAGTCGTCGTGCTTGCCAACACAGCACGAAGTGACCTGGCCACCCCCAGGAGCAAGTCGCATGAACTACTGAAGGTACAGTACGAGACAGCCTGGTTTCCAGAGCTCGAAGACACCATGCTTTGAAGGAGGTGGACATAGAATCATAGAATGCTTTGGGTTGGAAGGGACCTTTAGAGGCCATCCAGTCCAACCCCCCTGCAGTGAGCAGGGACATCTTCAACTAGATCAGGGTGCTCACAGCCCCGTCCAACTTCACCTTAAAGGTTTCTAGGGATAAATACCCCAGGACACCTCTCCCCAGCACCCCTGAGGCTTTGGGGCTGTGGCATACCATGCTCTCTCCGCCCTGGCCTTTCTGTCCTGCTCTATCACTCATCAAATCACAGTCTCGGGGCACACGGGGCACGTGAGCAGGCCGGGGCAGCGGAGATGCAGATAGACCTGCAGGGATGCTGCACTGCTCTGATTAGCACAATCAGGCCATCGCACATGGTTTCCTGGCTGCTGGGTACAGCTGGCCCCTGGGTATAAAACCAGCCCTCGGGTACTAGGAGGCTCAGACGTCCACACATCTTGGCAGGAGCGTCCAGCTGTGGCAGGAGATGTGCCAGCCCCAGCCGCTGCTGGCCCTGCTGCTCCTGCTTTCCTGCCCATGGGCCAACGCCAGTAAGCCGGGGTGCCGCAAGCTGCTGCGATGGAGGCTGCTGGTCCGGGCTCTGGCCTCGGCAGCCACCGGCTCATCCTGCGGTGGGGTGTCTTCCAGGTGCTCTACAGGTTCAGATTGTGGGGGGCCACGAGGCTCAGCCCCACTCCCACCCTTACATGGCATACCTGAAGATAGGGACGTTATCCTGCGGAGGCTTCCTGGTGGCCCCTAACTGGGTGATGACAGCCGCACACTGCAAGGGGTGAGTACTTCATACGGGGGCTTTATCGCCTTCTTCCTCCCCTAACCTGTGGGGTCCATCGCTGGAGTAATTTGGGAGTAGGTTCCTCCTCCTCCTGTGCTGAGCCGCTCTCTCCACCTTCCTGCAAGAGGGGAGGGATGCGGGTGAGACCCAACCTGTTTTCCCTCTTCTCCCTTCTGCTGCCCCGGCCAGGAATGCCACAGTCATCCTGGGGGCTCACAACATCTACAAACCAGAAACGACCCAGCAGATCCGGGGAGTTCTCAGATACCACCAGCACCCTGAATACAACCCCAACACCGTGTCTAATGACATCATGCTGCTCAAGGCAAGGCAGTCCTGCAGCAGGCAGGGGGTCGGCGGGTCGAGGGGGGCTGTGGGTCTAGCAGGGTCTGGGCAGAGCACGTTCTTGCCGTCAGCTCCTTCTGCAAACCATCAGCTCCTTCCGCAAACCATCAGCTGCGTCTGGCCATGAGTGCTGGAGGCAGGCAGGAATGGGAGGGACCTGGGAGGGAACCGTGGGCAGGGCTTGGAGCCACATGCCCGCTCACAGCAGCTCACCAGAGCTTGCGGTGCTGTATGTCCTGCCAGGCCTCCCCTACGTCTCCGCACAAAGTGTCCTTCAGCTGTTCTGCTTATAGCCTTCTCCAAAACCCTTGCTTTCTCCCAGCTGACAGCAAAGGCCACTCTCAATGACTACGTCAAGACCATTCCGCTGCCCAAGACCAGCAGCGACATCCCCACGGGCACCAAGTGCATCATAGCCGGGTGGGGCCTGATCGATGACAACCGGGTGACCAGCAAGCTCTTTGAAACCAAAGTCTCCATCTACAGCCGCAGGAAATGCATCCGCTTCTATCCGCATCTCAACACCGGCATGGTCTGTGCCAGCAGCTTCCATGAGCTCAGGGATTCCAGCCAGGTACGGGCTGCCGACGGGCTGGGGGCTTGGCCGCAGGGCAGGCGGGTTCTCTGGTAGCAGGGGTTTCTGCTGGCACAGACTTAGCTGGTTCCCGGGAGAGGTGACAAGCATTTGATTTATAGCTTCCATGCGGACTAGCTCTCTGGATGCCCCGACACCACCGTCCGTGTGCAGTCCCGGGGGTAGAGCCCCAACTCACCTGCTCCGGACGGCTTCTCCAGCACGGTGGGCATGTGGGGCAGGAGCAGAGCCGCAGGTCTGGAGCAGAGCTGCAGTGCTGCTGGCAGTGCCTGGGCAGGGAAGGACCAAGGTGAAACCCATTCCCATGGGGAAGAAGCCTCTAAAACCAGTCTCATCTGTCCTCAGGGAGATTCTGGTGGGCCCCTGGTATGCAATAAGGTGGCACAAGGCATCGTTTCCTTTGGGTACGACACCCCGCCCGGGGTCTACACCCGCATCTCCAACTACCTGCCCTGGATCAAAAAAACCCTGAAGAAGTAGCAGCAGCAGCGGCGCTCGCTCCAGCACTGGTGCGGCCCTGGAGGCTGCACTGGTTTCCTTCCTGCCCCTGCTGAAGGCTCGGCTCCCTCCTCTCTCCTCGGGAACCCAAGTGACCTGATGGGTGCACGCCAGGGTCCCCTTCTTTCTGTTCTGAGGCTGCTGGCTGTGCCATTCCCTGCCCATCTCGGGCAGCCAGGTCAGGACCATCTTAAACCACCCTGGCAGAAGCAGGGATCGTCCCGGATGGCACCAGAAGGAGGCTGCTCTACACCAGACCCCGTTTCCTTCAGAGATAACCCCGTCCCTGCCTGAACCTTGTTGCACTTGTTACACCCACAGTAAACGCAGAGCTGCATTTCCCGGTGTACGTCGTCTGTCTGGTACCTTGCCCCAGGGAGAAGCGAGGGAGGGTCTGGCCGGTCAAAGCGAGAGGTCAGCCTGTCGGGACGGAGGCCGCTGTAGCTCTGCACCCACGGAATTGCTGGCAAAGTGGGAGGACAAGAGCTACCGCTGCCCTTCCTGGGGTGCTGGGGATGAGTGTGTTGTAGGAAGAGAACCTACCCAGGTAGGAACGGGCTGGGAAAAGCGATGTGCACACAGCTCCAGCAACGTCACCACCCTGGGAGCAGCTGACAGCCAGGATGTGCTGTGTCAGCAGGTACCAGGGCTCAAACGCTGCCATTCCCTGCAAAGCAATGACTGTCCCCTCTGCAGGGACCTCGTGCGTGGGTGATGCTGCACCCTAGGACGTAGGGCAGCCAGGCTGGGTCACAGGGGAAACCAGGCTAATCTTTCCAGCTGTCTTAGCTGTAAGAGGCTCCAGCAGGTGAAGGGAGCTGGACTTTTTGCGGACTGTGCTGCTTCTGTTCCCCCTTGGGCGTAGGGCGGGTGGCGGCTGAGATCCCAGGGATGGGGCTTTGGGATCCCAGAGAGGAGACGCACTCGAAGTCCCGGCTGTTGCGCACTGGTGCTTTCGGTCTTTGCCTCTGCCATTCTCCAGCAGCCACAGTCCTCCATCTCCTGAACAGCACCGCGATGTCAGGGGTAGAGACATGGATACAGTCTCTGAAAGGGTTGATAAGGCTGCGGGGAGACCTTATTGCGGCCTTTCAGTACTTAAAGGGGGCCTCTAGGAAAGATGGGGACAGGCTTTTTAGCAAGGCCTGTGGTGACAGGACAAGGGGGGATGGGTTTAAACTAAAGGAGGGCAGATTTAGGCTGGATAGAAGGAAGAAATGTTTTACACTGAGGGTGGTGAAGCACTGGAAGGGGTTGCCCAGAGAGGTGGTGGAGGCCCCATCCCTGGGAACATTCCAGGTCAGGTTGGACGGGGCTCTGAGCAACCTGATCTGGTTCAAGATGTCCCTGCTCACTGCAGGGGTTGGACTGGATGGGCTCTGAAGGTCCCTTCCCACCCAAACCATTCTGTGATTCTATGATTCTAAGGACCTGGGTTCACAAAAGCGCCTGACCCCGTGCCACTTCTCCTTTCCTCCCATGCCAACTGTAGCGGGAGAGCCCAGCTCTTTCCCTGGAGAAGGCAAGGGTGAGTCCTTGCTGGGAGCTGTCTGCCGTGGAGCTTGCCGGCACGTTTCTGTCCCTCTCAGGAAGGCGAGCCCAGCCCCAGCACTACAGCACGAGCAGAGCCTATTCTAGCAGTAGCACAAAACCAAGGCTTACGACTCTCCCCTCAGCCGGGCGACGCTCAGAGGCAAGCTTCTCCTCCCCACAAAGGATGCTCTAGCACCGTTTTCAGCCAGCCCCGCACTAGAGCCTGAACACCACGCACCAGCCCCTCCTTCCATGGCCTGCGCCGGGTGTAAAGCAACCTGCCTGAACTCGGAGCCTTAGTCTGCTTCGTTCGAGGTAATTGCTGATGGCGTCTCCGAATACAGATAGGAGAGCGCTAGACGCTTTCCTGGAGGAGACGACAAGGGGCAGAGACAGTGCGCTGGTAAATAACCCAGCTGCAGAACTCCCTGGTGCGGAATGACAGACATCTGTGCAAGTTCAAGAGGAGAGCAGACTGGTTTGCTACGGGGAAACCCAGCGGGGAATTTTAAACACACAGAAACTGTGTGCAATTCAAGAGAACGGGCTGCCCTGTTCTGGTAGTCTTTCCTAGGCTCCCAG
The DNA here is from genome assembly GCA_013401315.1 of Balaeniceps rex. Taxonomy (NCBI): domain Eukaryota; kingdom Metazoa; phylum Chordata; class Aves; order Pelecaniformes; family Balaenicipitidae; genus Balaeniceps; species Balaeniceps rex. Next base: position 182,462 of record VYZW01031734.1, read on the forward strand.
TAGCCACCAGAGGGAGGAGATGGCCTGCAGTCCGGCCCTGGCTGTCTGCTCTTACATCCTCCCTGTTCTTGGCCTGGAACGAAGGGAAACGACGTCACCTTTGCCTTCAGCACCCATGCCACCCTGGGGAAACAGAAAGGTCCATGGTTTGGGCTTCTGCTAACAGCTGCTATCAGCTAGGAAATCTGCAAGTGAAAAGGCTGCAACTGCTTATCTGTGCAGTGCAAATCTTTGTCACGTCAGGGTTTTCCTTGAAGCTCCCGCTGCTGCAGTCTTTGCACGAGAGAGTGGCAGCTTTTAACTGAAAAATGGGGGTTGCCCTGTGGCACTGGGGGGAGATAGGAAAGCAAATTTACCGGCAGGCAGCGAGGGCAGCGAGGGCAGCGAGGACGTATCAGCCCCATTTCGGATGTATCATCAGCCCTATTTCGTCACGGCCCCGTTTCGTATCAGCCAGGGAAGGAACTGCTGCTGGGGGGAGCGCATAGACATGGCCGGCTTCCACCTTTCGCTGGAGCCGTGCACCGGTGCCGGTGGGGAGGCAGGGGGACGTGCTGGGGGCCGCGGGGAGCGTGTTCCGTGATTTGCCACCAGCCCTTCCTCCAGTACCGTCCCTCTCACCATGGGCTGGGGGAGGAAGAGGAGCAGCCGGTGCGGGGCCTGGTCCAGGGAAGGCAGATCCCTGCCGTGCACTGCGGAAAGGCGCCTGGCACGTGTTTGGTGTTTAAAAATCGCCGCCTGCCAGGGTGGGGGCAGCGCTGGCTGGGACGCGCTGGGACGTGACCCTTGCCAGAGGAACAAGGCCAGCTTCAAGGAGATGTGCCGTCGGGTTATCCCAGCTGGTGAAGGAGCAGAATCCCAAACCTGCATCCCTCGTCTCTATCCACCCTCAACACATCAGGGTAAAGCGAGCCCCTGGCCCCGGGTGAAGGACATGTCCTCCTGTCTTCTCTCAGTTGGCTGTTAAGACAGCGAGCTCCCCAATTTAACGGTGGACAATTCACATCTGGAAAGAAACACTCGAAACGGTGTCTTCTGCTGTACAAAGCAAAGCCCTAAGTCAGCAGCTGGTGCCGAACAAAGACCTCGTGGCAGCAGCAGCAGCAGCCACGCTGCTGTGGGCCACACTCACGAGGCTGCCGTAACGACTCCTTGCCCTCACGTAGCCATGACCGGTGCGGTGTTATAAAGGCACTCACACAAATTTTTCTCTATTAGCCAGGACTACACCTGCCGAGAAGGAGCAGGAGGGTCCTCAACTGCCACTGCGCAGTCTTTGGAACTGGTACATCGAGTGAAAGAAATCTTGTTCTTGCAAGGCTCGTGATAAAAATCAAGAGAGTCTGCAAGTGCACAACAACAAATATGAGCTGCAAGGGAAGAGCCCAGTGGCGGGCAAAGTGATGAGGGTGGGTACGCTCCCTAGAGCTTCCAGCTCAAAGGCAATGGGTAAAAATTGGCTCTGGGTTTAGGAGGACATCAGATACCCCAGATCAGGCCCAAGATGAAGGTGGGTTGATGCCCAAGGCTAAGGCTGACTGAATTCCCCTCTCAGATCGCTGACACGTGCAATTTGCAGATAGATTAATCAGATGAGTCTGACTTCTGTGGTTTCCTGGAGTCTAGTCTCAGGCTATAAAACCTTGCTGGGAGCAGGAAGAGACCCCAGCTGCAGCCTCACCTCTCAGGGATCCACCGAAGCAGAGAACGCTACCATGAAGCGCCTGCAGAAACTCCTGCTCTCTCTCCTGCTGGTGACATGCCACCCAGCCAAAACCAGTAAGTAGAGCGGCCCGGAGGTGGGGAGCGAGCTGGGGAAGGAAGAGTCCCAGACAGCGTGCCCTGCGCCCTGTGTCCTCCAAGCCCCCTCATCCTCAGCCCCATTCTTGCAGATTGTTCCACACCCTACGTGGCCTATCTGCAGGGAAAGGACAACCGATTCTGCGGAGGCTTCCTAGTGGCCCCGAACTGGGTGATGACAGCGGCTCAGTGCTTCGAGTAAGTTTTTGCTCTGTTCGACAGCACCCGACGCGACGAGATTGTCGCGCTGCCATGATCCCAGTAGCATCTCCGAGGTGGAGGTCTAGCAGTTTGAATCGCTCCCTGCACGGCCGCGGCCAAATTCTTTCCCTAGCAGGGAGCGCAGGCTGCGCTGCTGGGACAGGGCAAGGCTGTGGGGGCCAGCACCGAAAGAGCAGGGGTCTGTCCGCAGCTCTCCCTCGAGCCATCCTTCCCCACGTCCCTCCCCAGCCCGTGCTCAGATACTTACCTTTATTTTTTTATTCCCCCTCTATGATTCATTTTATTCTTCCCAAATGACAGCAATGAGAAGTCAGACCGGCTTCTTCCCTTGCTGTCACTGACCTGCCGGCACAGCAGGGATTGCTGGGGTCAGGCTTTGCCCCTTCTGCCACCAAAGACCTCCAATAATTACCAGAATTAATAATCTCTTACGAGCAAGGTGCTTGCCCAGCTCTCTCCCATCCCTCCAGCTGAAGAAACTGGGGCACGCAGAGGCAAGAGGGCTCTCCTAGACGTGCGTGACTCTGGGTGTAGCTGCGACATTCCTCGGGCTGACAGCTCTGCCCCGGTGCCGGTAACCCAGGCTCGGGGCCAGTCCCCACGTGCGAGCAGCAGAAACAAGGACCAGGAGAAGCCAGCAGCCTGGGTACCCAGATCCCACCTGCTAGATTGAGAGGGACCCCCACCATAGCCAGGGTCCCTCCTGATTTTCCTAAGGCAGCCCCTCCTGCAGATGATGTAGAAACCAGCAAAGGTACATTGGCCCAGAGCAGGGTCCTGATTTAGAAATCCCTCCTTGGTGCCACGGACTCCCATGGGCCCACAAAGCCTGGACCAACAGTCCACATTCCTTAGTACACAGCAGCAGCATCGGACCAAATCCGCTCAGCTCGTGATCCAGAGGTAAAGTAACCCTTGCAGAGCTCCGGTCTGTCAGACGGGAACTTGCTCTGCCTCTTGGCTGGGCAGGTTCACTGCCAGAGCTCCTTGCTCCCACCATTCTTTAAAGCCCAGCCGGTCTCTCCTGGCTGGAGAAGGAGGGGAGGGAAGGGAAGGGTTCCCAGGGAAAGCTAATGACGTGGCACTTGGGACATGGTTTAGTAGGCATGGTGGTGTTGGGTTGAGGGTCGCGCTAGATGATCGTAGAGGTCTTTTCCAGCCTTAATGATTCTGTGACATACACTGTGCTTGATTTTTACCAGACACAAACCCCTGACTGTCATCCTGGGAGCCCACACGATCCAGAAGAGAGAGGAAAGCTGGCAAACATTCGAAGTCCAAGAGTATCACTGCCACCCAGGCTTCATGAACCCTAAGCAGGGAAATGACATCCTCTTGCTGAAGGTAACTACCTGCCTGGAGCACCTCTACGGTCCCGTCTGCCTGGCACGCAGGGCTGAGCTGTAACCCTGGAGCGGCAGGGGACAGCTTTTGTCACAGAGCATTTACAGACCAAGCGCTTATTTCTGTATTTCTGTCTTTTCTGTCCCCTTGCCCAGCTGAAAGGCAATGCCACCAGGAACAACTACGTTGGGCCCATTTCCTTTGAAAAATCCAGAGTCCCTGGCGGGACTGTGTGCAGCATAGCCGGCTGGGGCTACAAAACACCCGCGGCCACGTTACGCGAAACCACCGTCACCATCATGAAACAAAGGGACTGCATCAGCTACTACCCCGGACTTGCTGAGCACTTGATTTGTGGCCACAGCGGATCTGCTGGGGTGCCTGAAAAGGTCAGTCCCTGACTTAGGGAGTAGAGGGCTGCGGGGGAGGTTTCAGCCAGGTGCTGGGCACAAACCTGATCTGGGCTAAAAAACTTCACCGAAAAGGTACTGTCTAAAATTGCTTCTTGTTGTCCCCTCGCTCGCCCCCCCCGCCGCCCCAGTCACTCCGTGCTTCCTCACCAGCATCCCTCTCCCTTGCTGTCCTGGCACAAGAGGTGCCCTGGGTCTCGATCTCCAAGGATCAGGCCCTCGAGGGTCAGCAGCCTTCCCGCTGACTGCGGGCAGCGCGCCTGTGCTCAGCCCTGGGCCAAGCAGAGGGGACGAGGGGTCCCCGTCTTCCCACAGCAGAGGACGTAGGAGTCTGCAACAGCACAAGACGACAACAGCTTGGCCAGAGAGGGGTTTGCCCTAAATCTCGTAGCTGGTCTGAGGGCATTTTGTGGTGCTCTGCAGCCAGCAGAAGGGCAGAAATGAAGCGATACTTTAAGCTTCAGCGTTTGCCCAGCTGTAGTTGTGCTGGGTCCCGCGTTGGGTCGCAGACAAAACTCCCTTTTGGACCCAGAGCTACCCACATCCATTGCGAGTCCAAGCTTCTCCCGGGGAAGCTCTGTCCTGATATTTGCAGCCTCCTTGTTCTTTGCAATGCACCCTTTTCATGGGGACCCCACGTAAATCAACACTGATCTCTCTCCTCCCCCGTTTTACAGGGCGACGCCGGGGATCCACTCGTCTGCAACAACAAAGCCTACGGCATCTTCTCCTACAGGCACAACAACTGGCCCGGTTTCTACACGCACATTGCTCCTTACATCCCCTGGGTTAAGAAAGTCATGGAGTCAGCATGACCCTACTCTCCCCCCCGCCACTGCCCTGGAAAACTCACGCTTCAGGGCCCCACGCTCACCTGCTGCTTCCTCCTTTCTCCCCGGGAAACATCTCCCGCTCATCCTCATGGACATGGCAAGGACTTCTCTCCGGCAAAGCCAAACTATGGCAGCGGGGGGGCTCGGCGCAGAGATTGCACCTCGACTCTGTTCCCTGTGCAAGCTGGGGAGCACCCATTGACACAGCACCTGCTCCCATACTTTGTCGCGCCGATTTACCCCTTGTCACGCTGATTTACCCCTTGTCACTCCAATTTACCCCTTGTCGCTCCGATTTACCCCGTTGTCAAGCTGCTTGTGGCTACAGCTCTAGAAGGGAAGCAGCAGGACAGCCCGGAGCGAGGCAACAGTAGCTGTTGGGATGTCTGCCGCCCTTCGGGGAAAGCAGCACGGTTAGATCGGGGGGTCCAAAGAGCAGCCTCCTCCCTGCCCCTTGCATTTGTGACACCAGATGCCTGGGTCTCCTGTGCCCAAGCCCTGGGCTTAGAGGGTTGCTCCAAGGAGGACACTTTCAGCTCCTGCTTCGCTGCTGCTGCTGTCCCCTCCCTCTGAAACCTGCTGCCTCCTTTCTCCCCCCTTGCTGTAGCTCCGGTATTGTAAGAATACATAAAACCCAATAAATTGCATCTGCATTTGAGATCTGCTTTTTTCCTTCTGTGATTTGGATTTCTCTCAGCCGCTGGCTCCAGCCCTGAAGAGCTCAAAAGAAAGTCACTGCTCAAACAGCTGAATCCCGAGCTTGAAGTTTCTACCCTAACCAGCGGCCTCCATTTTCTGTCCCACCTAAACCTCCAGAATAGGCGCCAAGCCTGGTTTTCAGGGCAGGGGAAGCCTCTTGGCCTCCTCTCCCCAGCGTGGAGCGCTCAGGCAAAAGCAAAAAAAGATGGTGCTCGGTTGTCTCCTGGCAGGAGATCATCTGCCCCCCGTACGCCGCAGCGTGAGCCGGAAGGAAAGAACTTCGCAGGGGAGGGGGCACTGAGCACGAGGGGTCCCCGGGGCTATGGGTGCAGTGCGTGCCCGCTGGTGCTGCACGGGGGCAGAACGAGCCCATCTCGTCACAGGGCAGCCTGCCCGCTGAGCGCGGCGAAGTCGCGGACGCAGCCGAGGCTCCGGCCCCCGCGGCACCCGAGTGCTCGGCGAGGCGAGCGGTGACACGGGGCCGTGCCGAGCCTGCGGGTCGTGGGTCAGCCCCAGTCGGCAACCAAGCCCCACGCAGCCGCACGCTCACCCGCCCGCAGCCCCGGTGCAATGGGGGAGAGAGTCGGAAGTGCAAGAGTAAGAAACCTCGCGGGTTGAGATAAGGACAGTTTAATAATTGAAATAAAATAATAATAATAAGAAGAATAGTAATAAAAATTGCAATGAAAAGGAGAATGAGAGAGAGAAACAAAACCCAGGGAAAACAAGCGATGCAATTGCTCACCACCCGCCGACTGACAGCCAGCCTGACCCCGAGCGGTGATCGCAGCCCCCCGGCCAACTCCCCCAGTTTATATACATACACATATATATATAGATGCCATATGGTATGGAACATCCCTTTGGGCAGTTGGAGTCAGCTGTCCTGTGCCCTTTCCCAGCTTCTTGTGCCCCCGGCAGAGCATGGGAAGCTGAAAAAGTCCTTGACCGGTGTGAGCACTGCTCAGCAACAACTACACCATCAGCGTGTTATCACAGTGTTCTCATCCCAAATCCAAACCACAGCACTACGCCAGCTCCTAGGAAGAAAATTAACGCCATCCCAGCCGGAAGCAGGACACCGGTGCTGCCTCCAGCTCGCCCGGGTGGTCAGACACGCAGGCAGCCGCAGCTCACGTTGTCGGCACACGCGTTTGGCTGCTCCCGCCACGCAGCTGCCTGGAGCAGCGCTGCCGCAGCAGCACGTAACGTACCGGGCAGCGTCTCAGGCAGCAATCGTGTCCTCCAGGAGGTTTGTTTTGCTCGGAAGGAGAATCCCTGGTGTGCTCCAGAGCCAGGGCAGCCCCGAGCAGGGCCAGGCTCTCCACCGCCCCGTTCTGCAGCAACGGGTGCACACGCAGAGACTGCTGGGGCGGGCGCCCAGCTCACCAACCTCCCAGAGCACTCTGCCGAACCCCACAGCCCCGCCGCAGAGCGGTGACGGCAGAGACGGCCTGCACCCCTCGCTGACACTCACCCACCCGCCTGGAGCACCCTACGAGCTCCTTCGCCAGCACCTCCCGGCGCAGCCTGTGAGCTTCTCGCCTCCTTGCTGTTGGCTTCCAGGCAGCGGTCGCATTCACTGATGGAGGCCAGAGAGACGAGAGCAATCACACCCTCGAAGCAGCAGATCCATTTCCCCTGCTCTGGCTTCTGTCCACCACATCCATCATCCTGCCAGGATGGAGGGTCAGCCAGAGGCAGCTGGAGCCCTCAGCACAAGGAGGACATGGAGCTGTTGGAGCGGGTCCAGAGGAGGTCACAAAAATGCTCCGAGGGCTGGAGCCCCTCTGCTACGAGGCCAGGCTGAGAGAGTTGGGGCTGTTCAGCCTGGAGAAGAGAAGGCCCCGGGGAGACCTTAGTGCGGCCTTGCAGTGCTTCAAGGGGGCCTCGAGGAAAGATGGGGACAGGCTTTTTAGCAAGGCCTGTGGTGACAGGACAAGGGGGGATGGGTTTAAACTAAAGGAGGGCAGATTTAGGCTGGATAGAAGGAAGAAATGTTTTACACTGAGGGTGGTGAAGCACTGGCAGGGGTTGCCCAGAGAGGTGGTGGAGGCCCCATCCCTGGAAACATTCCAGGTCAGGTTGGACGGGGCTGTGAGCACCCTGATCTGGGTCAAGATGTCCCTGCTCACTGCAGGGGGTTGGGCTGGATGGCCTCTGAAGGTCCCTTCCGACCCAAACCATTCTAGGATTCTGTGATCTTTACACCACCTCCCAAAGCAGGCACACACTCGTGCCACTGAACACCACACTATAAATACAGCGTCCTATAGGGCTACGACACCACCGTTTCATTCTTTCTTGCAGATTTCAACAGAAGAAAAAAAAAATAATTACCAACGTCAAAGCCCTGTGCGTTTTCTGACCATGGGTACCACAGGGTGCAGAAGAGCCCTAGACCTATTGCTGTGCCACATGGATACAACCAGTCCATTCCAGAAGGAATATCCCCAAGAAGCTCGGACACAAGTCAGCTGCACTGACTGGCTCAGAAGCAAAGGCTTCGGTCCCGGTTCAAGCCACAATGTGGACGGCCGGAACGCTGACCTTCACCGTAAGAAAGATGACACCACCACCTCACGCAGCAAGGGCTTGTGCCTAGGCTGTAAGGCACTACGGCAATACACGATTTTATCTCCCATCTCTGCCAGTCCATAAAAGGGTAAAGTCAATCTGGTGCAATAAAGGAAACGGAACTGCAGCACTACCCCTCTGCCCGTGCTTTAACCATATCACCACCCTCCTCTTCCCACAAGCCCCTGTAGCTTGTGATAACATCCAACCACGGTGCTACTGAGGCACAAACCCCACGGTCAGCCCCAACTTTGGTGTGCCGGGAGGGAAATCACACCCAAAGATTGGAAAGATTTTTCTGCCTGGTTGTACTGGAAAACAAGGGTGAAAGATTCGGGTCGCCGATGAGCTCGTGTCTATAAAATCGGAGATGTTTCAGCATTGCAGCGCTGGCAATGTGGCCAAACGCCCCGGTGACAGTGATCCTCCCGTGCATGTGCGTGCGTGCAGTAGAATCCTCACTCCTCGCTCTGACGATGCTGAAGGAACGCGGCCGAGGGCAATAGAGGCAGGGGCTCGCTCAAGGCTGCGCGACGGCGGAGCTGGGAGAGCCACCGCAGCACCCAGAGCAGCATTTTCGGCACGAGCCAGCCGGCGGCTCTCCTCGCGTGCAGTCAGGCACCCGTGCTCCCCCCCAGGTACTTCCAGCTGGGGCTTTGGGGGACCCCCCTCCCTCTGTCGCATCTGCTACCCGTGGCCCCTCTCGATTCCCCTCCATCCCACCTCTGCCAGGCTGTCATCCAACAGAAACCCAGCATCTTTCCCCCAGTGCAACTCGCCAAAAAGCGGCAATTTCAGCTCCTGCCAGACTCATCTCTTCTCCCTCGGGATTTTGTTGATTTTGCTGTTGATCAGAATGCCAGCTTTACCCTCCTCGACCAGGAAACACGGGCCAACATGGCAGCGGCAGAAGCACTGAGCCGCGGAGGCTGGAGAAGCAGGATTCGGGGAGAAGGCTCCGGCTTCATCCCTCCCTGCTCCACCCTCCAGCCCCCTGCACCCCTCCGTGGCTGGACCCAGGCACAGCCAGCGAAATCCCGACGAGCCCCCTGTGACACCCAAGCGTTCGCCAAGACACATCGAGTCGTTCGGGTCTTTTTGGTGAAGTTGGCAGCAAAGAGAAGAACCACGCTTTCCCACCGCGGCCTGACGGTCAGCAAACCTTTTCTTCCTACATTTTGTGCTTTAAGAGCAAAAAAATAAAGACACGCCACTTCTAGAATAGAGCTTGAAAATATTGTATCTGAAGGACATTAATCTGGAGATATCAAAAGTTTCCTAGCAAGGGCTGAGAACGAACATTTCCATCAGGGGCTTAGGATTTCATTGACAAAAATAAAAGGGACGAGGAAAAAGCCACTCTGCCAGCTCCCACTGCGTTGTCAAGCTAACCACAGCCCCTCCAGAAAAACAATTTCAGCACCTTCCTCGCCGCAGTTCTGCCCCGTGTGACAGAAGTGCCGATCACACCCACGTCACAAAAACGGCCAAGCCTGCCGGGCTGCGCCTTCCCCGCAACCTCTCGTCCACGAGCCGTGCTGGGGAGCACCTCACGTTCTGAGAAACACCGCATCTTTCCCCGGCCCGGGCCGGGGGGGTCCACAAGCCATAGAGACGACCAGTGAACCCCCACCCCCAGCTCAGAAAGAGTAACCATAAGGAAAAAACAGCTTCTTGCTTCCTCATCTGCCCCCTCTCACGCTACCACCTCTGCCCCGAGGAGGGGAGGGAAACGTAATCTGCCATCTACAGATTCAGGCTCTTAAAAACAGAGCCGCCCAGCCCAAGAAGCTCCACCGCATCGCCGCCAGCCAGCACTTTCGGCCCCCCCGCGCACGCCAAGGCCACCTCTGCCTCCCTCACCACAGGTACTCGGGGTACTCCGCCAGCCTGACTGAATTAATCTTAATTAATCATCGACATCAGCGAACCAGCTGATCTGAAAGAGCCCTGGAAGACCACGCTCTTGTCCACCAGCTGCTGGTACAGGGCGTGCAGTCCAGGCTGGACGCCCATCAGCCAGCTTCTGCGTTCGTGTGATGGGAACGGACCACGGGCGAGTACAGGTGAACGCGGAGAACCGTGTCCTCGCCCAAATTTTGAACGCCAGAAACAAAGCCAGAAACTTTTTGAGTGAAAACTTGAGACCACAGAAGCACAGACTGTTCCTACCAGTGAAAAGCGACAGTAAACATCACCTCTTCCTACAGAATTGCAGGGGGAAAAGCCAGAAAAAGGTTTTTTTGAGAGGGCCTTTCCCCAGACGCAGCACACGCGCACAACCACATGAAGTGAGAACGACGGAGGAGTGCGTACGCTCCTCATCAGCCACCCGGCCATCTTTCACAGCAAGGTAACTGCTGCTGACGGGGGAAGGCGAGGGAAGGAGTGCGACAGACAGTGAAATAAATGGTGAGCGTATTCAATTTTACGCAAAGGTCATTCCCAGACCTATAACTTTGAGGCTTGTCTTCGAACAAGCACAAAAACGCTCACTTTTTCTCCCCACGCAGATTTCCAAACGTACCGGTTTTGACTGGGATTCCAGGTGAGACGTTGGCAAAGTTTCATGGTCTCCCCGGGCCTAAGGCAGGGCAGGGAGGAGAGGAGGAATTTCACAATAATCATCTATTTGTACGGATTTCCTGCGCTGTGAGCGGGCCTGGCTCCTCGCCTCTCATCGCTGCAACGACCGCTCCCCCCAACCCACTGGAGGTTCAGGACCTCAGAGCTGAGGCGCAGGAACCCCAGCGAGTGGCGTGCTGCAACGACACCGCCGGACTCGGGAGAAAACCCGAGCCCGCGCCTGCAGAACGAACGTCTCACGTACCCTCCTTGATGATCCACGGTTGCTTTGGCTTTAACTACGGCTGCACGCGTCGGGGCTTGCGGCTGGGGAAGGAGAGACTGAGCTCTCCAGGCAGAGAACGACAGAACCTGAGCCTTCAGGGATGCGATGAATTTGACAGGAATGTGCCCAGCTGGGGTGCGGAGCTTGATTCAGGCCCTGACATTTAAGCGACTGCTGGAGAAAAAGGGGATAAAATCTGGGTTCCTCTATTATTAGAGGTACCGGGGTAGTTTTGTAGCCCAGAGGTTTTGAACTTGACAATATTTGCATTCTTCTAACTGCATAGAAAGGAAGAAGGGGGGGGGGGGGAAGAGATCTGCTTAAAGCACAGGAATCCAACATATTTCTTCAGATTAGACCAGACAAATGAAATTCTAAAAATCAAAGACCAGGGGACAAAGTTGACCAAACTACAGATGCAAACGCCTGTCTTTTTGAATCCAAACTTGCTTTTTCATCCGGAAGGTTGATCAAGCCCAATTTCACCAACCAGCTCCTGTTCCTAAACCACTTTAAGCCCGCAGGTATGCTGCAGTTCGCGGGTTACGACGGAAGTTCCCTGCCTGTAGAAACACAGTCTCCAAAGGTTTTGAAAAGCAGCAGTCGGATCGAGGTTTTTGCGTTAAAAGAAAAAGCTTAACGGGTTTTATTTTTCAAGGTGTACTTCTGGGGAGCGCTTGCCTCTCCTTATGTTCACCTTTCCATAAGGGTGACCTGTTAGAGCCCGGGTGGCGTCTGCGGCAGCACTGGGTACAAACCACGAGACCAAAGATTTTAAGATTCCAAGTATTTTCCAAACTGAGTAATTCAAAAGGTCTTAAACCCCCCGCCCAGGTCATCCACATGGCTAAGAAAAGCCATAACCGAACGAAGCTATCGGAGATTTTCGCTGCGGGTGATGTTGCACAGGGAGAGCACGTTTGTGCCGTGGGTTCTCCAGGCACACAGTGCCCTCTCCAGGTGAGCAACAGCACGAGTTCTGCAAGGTTCTGTCCCTAACCGACCCCAAAACTTCCCTCTAAACCCCCTTTTTCAACAAAGCATAAGAGCGCGGTCTGGAAGTAAATTCGTGGCTAAGCCGGGAAAGGCTCCTCTTTCCCCTAGGGCTGTTTAACAACATTTCACCTGCTCTGGATCAAGCGTTGACATCGAGCCGAGGCTTCTCTTCTAATCAGGCTGCCAAATCCTTCCCAGAAGGATTCCAAGGATGTTCTCATCCTGCATCGCCTCTACTTTGCGAAGAGCCTCACTGAAGCTATCGGCTCTTTGCAGCATTGGGGACTGCAGGTGTGAGCCGCCGGGAGGGAGCATAGGAAGCAGCACAGCAGGAGAGGCTGCCTTTTGGATGCTTCACCCAAACCCCCTTTATTTCCATGGCCAGGAGCTATGGACGCACACCTGAGATGAAGGGAGAAGCCATTCTGGGAGCAGTGCATAGGAGTGGCCAGTGACAGCAGGTGACAGCAGGTGACAGCACCTGACGGGGCACGTGGGCAGCCCGCAGGCTGCGTCTGTAGAATCACAGAATGGTTTGGGTGGGAAGGGACCTTCAGAGCCCATCCAGCCCAACCCCTGCAGTGAGCAGGGACATCTTGAACCAGATCAGGTTGCTCAGAGCCCCGTCCAACCTGACCTGGAATGTTCCCAGGGATGGGGCCTCCACCACCTCTCTGGGCAACCCCTGCCAGTGCTTCACCACCCTCAGTGTAAAACATTTCTTCCTTCTATCCAGCCTAAATCTGCCCTCCTTTAGTTTAAACCCATCACCCCTTGTCCTGTCACCACAGGCCTTGCTAAAAAGCCTGTCCCCATCTTTCCTCTAGGCCCCCTTGAAGCACTGCAAGGCCGCACTAAGGTCTCCCCGCAGCCTTCTCTTCTCCAGGCTGAACAGCCCCAACTCTCTCAGCCTGTCCTCGTAGCAGAGGGGCTCCAGCCCTCGGAGCATTTTTGTGGCCTCCTCTGGACCCGCTCCAACAGCTCCATGTCCTCCTTGTGCTGAGGGCTCCAGAGCTGGACGCAGGGCTCCAGGTGAGGTCTCACCAGAGCCAAGTAGAGGGGCAGAATCCCCTCCCTCGACCTGCTGGCCACGCTGCTGGGGATGCAGCCCAGGGTACGGTTGCACCATCCCTGCTGAGCCACATCCTCATCCATCTCAGGAGCTAAGTGACCCAGAAGCTTTCGCACAGCCCAGATGCCGAGCCTTGTCATGAGTCTGGTATGAGAGCCACAAAACCTCTTCAGAAGCCATGAGTTCTCAATCCAAAGTGATACACGTTACAAAAATTGCCTGTAGAGGCTTAAATTCCCAATCGTACTGCATCACAGGAGATAAACCAGCTCAAAGACAACTATGCTGAACTGGTACGCCTGAGGAGAGCGCACAGACAAGTTCATTTTAGAAACTGCTAATGGTACTAGCTTTTGCTGGGAAGCTACAAGATATCACGGACAGGAGACCACACATACAATTTCTTTTCAACTAGCCTTACAAACCAGAGAAAAGAAGGAAGAAGATTTGGTCCAAGGTGGTTTCTTGAAGCCTTCATTTCCATCCTGACTATTTCCCATCAGTTCTTATTGCTTTTGTTTGCAGGGACACATACACTATAAAAGCTTTTTTTTTTTTTTTTTTTAAAAAGAAAAGACGTTTTTCTCCACCTGCATTCCAAAGCACTACCTTCAGAAACAGGTAATTGCAATATTTATTCAAACGCCTTCATGTTCTATCCTTGAGCTATCCGGAACCTACCACAGCGACTGCTAGGTACAATAAAAGTAGGCAATGAAACGGGAGGCAGGACCCAGCAGCGTTCAGAGGAAAGATGCGCTGGATGGGAAAACAAAAACATAAATTGGAGGCCGAGAGCGCTGGCTGGATGCCCCTCGCTGAGCCGGGGGTCGGGGAAGTCGCTGCCCTCGACAGTAACGTTGCATCAACAACAGCCTCCAGCCAGAGCAGCCGAGCCGGTGCCGTGCCTCCGGCCTGCGTGCCATGGATCGCAGAGTCCTGCGTAAGGCAGCTTGGGGTCAGGCGAGACGCGGGAGAGAGCGCTGAAGTGCAAGGAGGGAGGCATTATATTCCTGCTTTATAAATTTAATATGACCTTTTATTCTTCTCATGCTGGACAGATGCTCCCCCAGCTTTCCCAAGAGAGCAAAGGTAATGCTCAAAGAAAAGAGCTTTCTCCCGCTACGAGGATGATGGCTGTCCACGGACAAGGCAAAGAGCAAATTCTCTCCTCTTTGCCATCTTCTTCTGCATGGGATTTTCTAATATGAAAAAAAGATGGAAATTGATTTCCTTAATGTCTGGGTCCACTTACGCGCACAATCCCAAGGACCTCTTCTGGTGTTCGCAGTGGCGTCCGACGGCCAGGCTCACAGCGGCGTCCGACGGCCAGGTTCGCAGCGACTTGCAGCACTACCAACCCCAGCCCCTGGGCCAGAAAACTCACCTGGCCCACAGCCCAGTCCTGACTGCCCTCTTTCCCCCCCGAGTCCCTCGAGAGGAGGCTGCGGGCGAAAGGAATTGTCCAGGCAGCCGCAGGCTGCTCCATGCCACAGTCCCTCCTGGGCTCCCGAGACTTCTCCTCGCAGGACGGGGAACTTCCCGCGCAGGGCAAAGGAGCTGAGGGCCTCCCACCCCCACCGAGGTGGCGGCTGGGAGCTCACCGACTTGCTGGAAACGGTTTCCTTGGTCTACGTTTGAGGGGCCCTTGGGAAAGACAGCAACTGTGAGCAAGCTGCGTGGATCGTTCTATCGGCTGCTGCTCCCAGCTGCCTCTTTCCCTGGGCCACCGCAAGGCAGGCAGGGACCCAACCTCCGGCACGAGCTGCAACGCTTCAGAGACGGCACCCGGCCCACACACCGGCAGCGAGTATGGGCAATTTGCACGGGTGTCACGGCTGGAGGCTGCAAAAGGCCAAAACACAAGGCCCTCGGTTGGGAATCCTGGGCATTAGTTTTAAGACTTTACCTTTTTCCTTGAAGAGTCTGAATCTGTCGCTCTGCTTTATTTAAACGGGGCGTATTACACTCTCTTTGCAAAGAATGGCACGACACGTGGCCCACGCGGAGCTGAAGTAAATAAAACATCAAACCAAACACACGTAGTAACTTCCAGCTACTATTTCATGCTTTCCAGCTGGCAAGAACACAGAGAAAAGCAATGCACGTTCGCCCTCAATCAGAAAAGAGCAATGACACAAATACCTGCCGTTATTATGGCCAGCCAGATCGGGGCGATCCTCCTGGTTCAAGACGAAACTCGCAGGCGCTGGACAGCCTGCGATGCCAACTTCACCTGCGCGTTAAAGGGCACAGGAGGGAGCGGAACATCCTTGGGTGCCGCTTCCTGAAAACACAGGGAACCTCACGCAGAGGCAGTCAGACATCTCTACCCACTGCCAGCTGATTTAATCTGAAATTCCTGGGGACCGATCCTAGGGAAGGAGAATTAAATTCTAGGAACTCCATCCCAGGAAATCCCTTTGTGAAAGCCTTCACAGTCAACCATCCCGGGACTCCTAAAGGGATAAATTCAAGCAGTGTTTCATATTTCAGTCCGTGTTGCTAACAAATAAGACTGGACGCAGGTCTGGTCCCACCAACATTTCTGCTATCGGCAACGTTGTGGTGTAACCCGGCAGGCGGCTCAACACCACACAGCCCTTCGCTCACTCCCCACCCTGCAGTGGGATGGGGGAGAGAATTGGGTCCAAAAAAAAAAAAAAAAAAGTAAGATTTGTGGGTTGAGATAAAGACAGTTTAATAGAAAGGAAAAAGGAAGGGAAAATAATAATGATAATAAAAGAATACACAAAATAAGTGATGCACAATGCAATTGCTCACCACCCGCCGACCGATGCCCAGCCATTTCCCCAGCAGCGATCGCTGCTGCCTGGCCAACTCCCCCGTTTATATCCTGAGCATAAAATCACAGAATCATTAAGGTTGGAAAAGACCTCCAAGATCATCTGGTCCAACCGTCAACCCAACACCCCCATGCCTACTAAACCATGTCCCAAGTGCCACATCTACACGTTTTTTGAACCCCTCCAGGGATGGGGACTCCACCACCTCTCTGGGCAGCCTGTTCCAATGCCTGACCACTCTTGCAGTAAAGAAATTTTTCTTAATATCCAATCTAATGCTACATTACATGACGTCGTATGGTATGGAATGTCCCCCTGGCCAGTTTGGGTCAGCTGTCCTGGCTGTGCCCTCTCCCAGCTTCTCGCTGGCAGGCCACGAGAAGCTGAAAAGTCCTTGACTAGGGTAAGCACTGCTGAGTAACAACTAAAACATCAGTGCGTTATCAACATTATTCTCATACTAAACCCAAACCACAGCACTACGCCAGCTACTAGGAAGAAAATTAACTCTGTCCCAGCCGAAACCAGGGAAATCCTGCAAGAAATGTGCCTGAAACGGGCTGACAACACAGCAAGAGGCGGCAGCGCGTGCTGACAACTTCACTTAGCAATTCTACTCCAAAATCCTCTAAAATTATAAGTCAAGGTGCCACCATTGCATCCCTACATCTTAAAGCCCTCGTCAGCCACTGCTCGCACTTGAGTGCGGAATTATTAGTACAGTATGTTACATATAGTTAGTGCATAGTATACCCTATATTTACCAAATCACACTTTGTTTCAGTACCTCAGAGTCCGGATTTTCTGAGCAGGGACGACATTGCTAGGTAGGAGGGCAGAGTGTGCTTCAACCAGACGCAGGTCCCACAGGGTGCAGAAGTTGTTCAGCCACCCAGAAGGAGGGGAAGAGGAGGGACAGGAGTGAAGAAACACATGCATGACCACCACAGCTTTTAGGAACAAAATTTATTCCAATTTCAAACAGAGAATTTATTTCAGGAGAAAGATATGAAAATCAATTCCCATCAGATACTTCTGTAGTAAGGGTTGTTGCCCAGCAGTCAGAGTGGGATCATTCCAAGAAACAATCGCACTCCTGGACTGGAATGAGACAGTTTGGAGCCTGAATAGATCCTGACACTGGGCATCTTATTCAGAAACTCCTTTACCCTACCCTCTTCCCTCCCCCCACCCCAACACGCACAACAATACATGCATTGCAAATGACAAGGTTTAAAAACAGCATTTTATATAGTATCTTTTTAAATAGGATAATGTTTAAATTGTCTTAAATCAGGATCCTATAATATACAAGTATAACCAAATAATTTCCACCACATTGGCACTTGTAAAGAGTCTCTGGCACTACTAAAGAAGGGGCATTGGCACAAACCATACTCTTATAAAACTGGGTGCTGCATAACACACTTTATCTCTGCTGGACTCTAACAACCTGGGCTCTGTACAGTACAATACAATGGTCAGCACACTCCGGAAGTACTTTTTTTTTCTTTTTTTTTTTTAAAAACCAATAAAACACATGAAGAAAAACCATAGTTGAACGCAAGGCCAACATTGCTAGGAAGCAACAACAAGAGACAAAGAATCCAACTCCAGGAGAAGGGGCGACAGGCAGAAAGGGCAGGAGCTATCTGACACGCTGAAGCAGTAAGGGGCTGCTGCTCACCAGGTAGCCAATCCACACAGAATGGTGCAAAGAAATGGGATGGTCCTCTCCTCACTGACTTCAAGTTTCAAACTGGTTCAAAGTATGTTGGTTTCTTCAGCAGAACAAAGATAAAAAGTGCACAAGGAGCAGAGGTTAGCCAAGAGACCACTTCCTCAGACCCAAGATTCTAGATTCTCTACCAGAACCCAATTCCACCTCTTTTCCGACGGTCAATCTGTTGTCTCAACCTGCAGAAAGTTCCGACTGGCCTCACTTTCAGAAATGATGATATAGGCAAATTTGGTTTAAGGTTTGGCACTTTTGCTAGGGCAGCCATTTGCCAAAGGACCAGCCGACAGAGACATGAACCAGTTCTGCAGGAATGCTTCACTGGCCAAGCCGGAGGCACACAAGCTACTGCTTGCTAAGAAAAGCATGTGCTAACACTGGTATCTTCTCACATAGAGAATATATGTGAGAATCTTCTCACATATATAGAATATAGCCCACAGACAACTCCAGATTATGTGCACAAGTCTGACCCGTTCCTCCCCTAATTCAGAATGAGGTTTCGGGAACTCATGAGACAGCCATCGCGTAACGTTCTCCCCTTCCCTTTGCAATAATCATCACACCAGGTCAGTTATCAGGCCAACAGCTACACCAAGTAGTTGCTCGGTAAGGTACAGCGCACGCATAAATCCCTGTGCCCATAGCCTCCTACAGTTCCCCACGACAATGCAGATTCACTCTGCAAGAGACAGAAGCCAAGATCCCTCCTCTAGTGCCAGGGCAGCAGCTCTTAAAGAAGGGGAGGATACAAAACAGTTTCCGATTCAAGTGGAAGTACCACCATCATTCACCTTGGAAAAAAAAAAACCTTCTGGGAAGTTATTTCCAAGAACCTGTGTATCTCAGTGCCAGGTTCGTTGCTGGCAATAGGTGTAGCATGAACCATTTACAAGAGGATCACAGAAGCAGAAGAAGCTGGTGCTGCCATCTGCTTCAGATGAACAGCACTTAGAATACACAATGATTATAAATTCCTCTTTATAGGACAGTTTCTACAAAATGGATCATTTTGGCATAAAGACAAAAAAAAACAGTAAAATTGATGCAAAGCTGTCTGACACATGGGAATCCCTCTCATTCCTCCCAAGTGTTAAATGCAGTCCAGAGCACGGCTAGTCTAAAGAGATGCTGTGTTTCCCTCAGCATCACCGCTCAGCCAGACCGGCTCTTCAACTGTTGGTCCCATGGCTACTGTTCCAACTTCAGCTCTCTAATCACTCTTAGCTTGTTTTCTTCTGTAGTGCTCTGAGACGTACAGAGGCTTCCCTCAGCTATTCTGAAAACGAGGGACCCATACACAGAATTACTCAAAATTATGTCCCTCCATATTTTAGTGTTCTAGATCAAAGCATCTTAAGCATCTCAGACAGTTAAGATTTACTCTTACATGTTGTGCAAAACACTGATGTAGTGCTCTGTCTACAAAAGAGACAAAATATCAACAGCCCCCTTCAACAGTGCAGCTCATTTAGTCTGTATCTACTGGCAGCCTGCTAGCCTTCAAGGGGGCAATCTGGTTGATCCAGAGGATTTGGACCCAATGCTACTTGCTGGAATTGAAACAGAAGCATTAGTGATGGCTAAACAACACATCTCCAGAGGTGGGTCAGATTTCCCTGTTTCCTACTCACGCCTTGCCTTGCCACTGCAGTTATCTTCCAGGCCGGCAACAGGTCTTCAGCACATTTGTTCACTTGCCTCAGCTCCTGGAAAAAGCTCTCTAATGTGCAAAGGGTTCACATCCTTCTGCTTAGTGGAGTTTCACTTGGCATCTAGAATCCAGAACTACTTCCACTCTACCTTCCGTTTGCACCAGCAAACCCTGCTGCCTCTGCCTCTACTCTCCTGCTAAACAAAAGTGCAACCACAGCAGGGCTTTCTGGACTCCACAGCAGCCGCGTGCTCCAGCCACGACTACTGTAACTTGATTATCACATGCACCCTGGAGCAAGTATGTGTGCAAGTCTTCCAAAGAGGATCCATACTCCTCTAAAGAGAAACACAGCAGCATGTGCCTCAGGGGAATGCATAAACAGGAGAGAGAGAATTGCTGCTCCCTCCAAGAGCTATCCTCAATCTTTTCAAGTAAGAATCCTACTTACGTCCCAAAGTTTGTCACCCACCAACTCTGGTCCTTCCTAAAAATCTGCAAGCTGGACAGGACCAAGGAATTCTTACAAAGCCATTCAACACACTGGCACGAAATGCAATAAACAAGGCTTGTTTGCTACTAGCAGCAAGAAAAGAACTAGAGGGTGGCACGAGACTTAAGATTTTCAATCCAGCCAAAGTCTGATGTTTAAATGCCACAATTACTCGTGTGCTTTTGATATTTGCTGCATAGAGAAGTTGCTCACTTGATGTCATATGCTCTACTCAATAAAACGTAGTTTCTCTCTGCAAATTGAGCCTTGTGCACGCGCATGCGCTTGTAGTGGGGGGGGGNTACAGTCAGGCACTTCCCCAGGCTCAGCAGCTATTGCTCCAAGAGCTTCCATCATTTGTAGTCCATGAACAAAATACAGCAACACGTAACAAACTATGTATAGAACATCAATAANAAAAATAATTAAAAAAAAAAAAAAAATTAAAAAAAAAAAAAAAAAAAAAAAAAAAAATCACAGTCTCCATACCTTTTATAATTGATAAGAAAAAAATAACTCAGAACTAGAACATATAAAGAATGGAAAAGTGATGGCTTTTTTGTTGTTGTTGTTGTTGTTGTTTTGCCTTTTTCTTTTTTTTGCACAATAGTTGGAGAGCAATCGCTCCTCCCCAACATTTCATCACAGTGAACCATGGAGCGTGTCCTGGGGAAGGGAAGGGAAAGAAGCGGGGGGAAGCAAGCAGGATTAGCAAATTACACCAGAGGCACCCTATAGCACAAGGCAAAGGGACCAGTAGCATTCTGCACTCCCACAGTCCAGTGAATTCACAATCTCGGCTGGAAAGTTAGTTTTTTCTATATATACCATGGGAATGAAAAGGGGGGAAAGAAAAAAAAAAAAAAGTGGCTAAGCAACAAAGGAAAGCTCAAGATAAGACTGCCTTAGCTGTTTGGCAAAAATTAAGAAGTAAGCAAGGTGCTGAAGAAATGAGGCGTATCCCCGTTAACTGTGAAATAAAAGCAATTTGTTAAAAATATGAAATCAACTACTCTGTGGACAGAGACATGAGACTCCAGGATAACACTGAGCACTTGCCACTCCACAGATCAGACAATTTGCAATCATTACATCATCAAAAATTAAAACTTTTTTTCCTGTCATATTTAAAATTTCTTTTTTTGTCTTTTCTTCACAATGAAGCCTCTCAAGGGGCCAAGAGCAGAGCAGGTCAAACCAGGTTGTACTCCTTCAGGTTGAGCTGTAGGATGGTGTCCTTGACAGCTGCAAAGACGAAACGGATGTTTTCTGTGTCTGTGGCACATGTGAAGTGAGAATAGATGATTTTATCGCTGTCTGGATTTAAATCCACAAACATCTTGAGAATGAACTCACGGGCTGCCTGTGCATCCCTCTGTGGGCCTGCAGCAAACAAAGAAACCAGTTAATGGATTTATGCTAAGTGCATCCCCCGGTTTGATCCATCAGAATAATTGCTAGCGCACTTCTTATGGGTTACAGAGCTATAAAGAAGAAATTCACATCATTTATTGCATAAAAGTCCCAGGAGCTGAAGCGTCTTATGCTTTTCAGTTATCTAACCAAAACCTACAAAAGGCGTTTTTCTAAGGCTCAGAGTTTTGACAGACACCAAGGCGTCATTTCAGACTGCGCTTTGAAATACGGCATTTGGTATAACCCTGTATGTGCTGCGTTCACTGGCTAACAGTGACAGATGCTGGATATACATAACACATTGCTCTCCTCTGGAGATGGGATGTATATTTCTTCCCAATGTACAGATGGATCTTATGCGCTGAAGGACACAAGCGTTACGTTTTGCAAACAAGGGTCATCTTCAGCCAATGCTGCAGTCTGTCCTAACTGGCTGGTCAACTCACAGGAGCTAAAACTGGGATTTTTTTGCCAGTATTTACTTCATATTGCTGACAACTCCTCAGAAAAAAGTCACCTACTGCTACTTCTTTCACATTCTTGTCACATTCTCCATGGCAAGGACCATCTCTGGAGAGATGGTCTGATGGGTTACCTCCCACTCACAAGCCATGCAGCATCCCTGGAGGAGCTACAGTAAACACTTATACGAAAAAACTGAAAGTATGCGACACTTCCCAATGTTGCGATCTTGTCTCCAGCTGTGAAGTTATATTAGAAGTACGCAGTATTTGACCAATAAGCTCATCAGCCATTCCCAGCCTGCTGTAAAACCGTGATGTTTTCCACCATTGACAATTTCAGAGTGCTTGTGCTTTCAGACAGCAGGGGGCATGAAACTCCAGAAGTGGGAGGACAACTAATAAGGAGCAATTTCATTAGTCATTTAAAAGAAGGAAGCTTTTGCAAAATGGCAATTCTTCCTCTACCTTGTTTTTTAAAGCACATAATGACAGAGTTAATACACGAGAGCATGCCAAGAAGTGCATTGCCTGATCTCATTCTCCACTGCTTTTATTTCTTTTCAGCTCTGTACAGATGTGTTACCACCCAACTTTAAATGCACTCAACTGAAGAGCCTGAAATGCTATTTTGGCTAAGGAATTTTGTTTCAGATGGGAATTTCTCTGTTTCACATGGATATTATTTTTGCAGAACTGCAGATGGCACGCTAATAAGAATTTCACGCTACCTGAGATTTTTCAGCACCATTATTTGAACAACTTGGGTATTTGACCAGTCAGTTTTGAGAAACAACGACTCAAGTCACCTCTTGACTAGAGGGTTAAAATGCCCAGTGTACCAGTGAATTGCCACATGTTTATGAAATGGGTTATATGCACAAGCATACAGGTAGGAAAGTTAAACTTCCATTATTTAATACTCTGAAGTGCATATTCGGGGGCGGGGGGGAGTAATTCTTCATCTAGGAGAGGTTCATTATTTGATCATTCTATCAGATTCCAGTTATCTACATATGATTAAGACATTTTTGTGACATTTTCTCATTGTTGTAGGCATTCCTGCTCAAATTAAGATGTTTTCTCCATCTCTAGATCAGAGTTTTCTTTAAAAAACAAAAAAATTCTAACCACCTCCACCCATTCTTCTAGATAGTGTTCCTCCGTAAAAATCACTCACCATCAAACTCTGGGAAATAGTCAACAAGGTGGGAATATAGGATCTTGTCTTCCAACAGATCTTTCTTGTTGAGAAAGAGGATAACGGAAGAGTTTTGGAACCATGGATAAGTGATAATGGTTCGAAAGAGAGCTTTACTCTCTTCCATCCGGTTCTGAAATAAGAAAAAGAAACTCTTGTTTTCACAAATGAGCACTAAGATGCCTTTCTGCTATCTGCACACGTACTCAGATCTGTATCGATCCAGCATCTCAGATACTGTACACAGAATGCTTTGGTCCCAGGTAGGTTCCGGCTCAAGCTGTGCCAGTAAATGGAAAGGAAATGCAAAATCTGATGGACTCAAGCTTCATTTAATTGGCAAGCCATTCATATCAAAAGGCTTAAAAGTCATTTTATGCTTTGACAGTCCCGTGAGAGGACTGGCCACGATACTTTGTGAATGTGTTTTGCCTAGTAGAAAAGGAATAACTGCTGTTACCTAATGGCATTTTTTCAATCTATTAGCTAGTGCAAAAATTCAGTATTGCACCTTCAAAGAGACCCAGTCACTAAGACAGCAGTTACAGCACGAAGTAATTCAGTGCGGAAAAGAGGAATGGGTGATTTTTAAGAGCATGCCGGCACATTGCACAGTACCTTCCCAGGCACACAGAACTCGGCAATTTCAGAGTATTTCAGTATTACTTGAGAAGTACAGACGATTTGAATGCACTGTGCGTTTTCCATTCTCAGGGACATTGTGACCCATTGAGGCTCACGTTCCCTTTGGAATAGGAAGAACTGAAGGCCAAAACCAACAATACTTGCTAATCCAACTTGGCACCAAGCACTTTGGTACCAACCTCCAAGAAGCTAGAAAGGCATTCCTCCTTTCCTTCCACCCTCCTGCAGAGTTCCCATTCTTTGGCTTACCTCGTTATCAGATTCCACCAGAACTTGGTCATATTCACTAAGTGCTACTAAAAACATGATGGAAGTCACATTTTCAAAGCAATGGATCCACTTCCTTCGTTCTGATCTTTGACCTCCAACATCCACCATTCTAAGGAAGAGAAATACATACAGTATCACAGAAGCAGCTGCAGTTCTCTATCTGAATGCAAAGAACCAGCATACGATGAGAACGATGTGGCTCTTTACCATTCAAGTTAACCTGGCATGGGGATGTAGTAATATGTGCTTGCTAACAAGACCATCAAGTTTACAAAATATCCTGTTCTAGTAATATATCAAACTGAAGAGATGGCCATAGGGGAGGGATACCAAATTCAAATCCCAAATATCAGCATTACTATTTTTGCATGGTTGCATTCTGCTCTGGTTTGCTAAGTAGCAGTCCTGTGTCTGAAAAGACAAGTCCTTCAAAACTCTGCTCTGTCAAACGAGCAAACTATTTTTGGTTTTTATTAAAGCGTCTGCTTGCCTCAAAACTTCTCTCGCACAGAGAGCATTCTTTAGTTATTAACCTTTTCTTAGAATGTGCTGTTTAACAGTTACGCACTTCAGCTCGTCAGTATTAAGTCCTGCCTGTACAGTACGCTAAAATTATTTTGCTACTCGCCTGAAGTGCAACACACCCGGTCCACCTTTGCTAAAACCCTATACCTATTTCATAGGTCAAAGCAGAACAGGGAGAGTAACTTCCTGTATATCTGTAACTGAATGGTTTAAGAGAGAGGATGGAGGCTCCTTTATTCCTCTCTTGTAATGTCAACACTGCGGTAGAGAAGGGCAGGGAGCATGTAAGTACCAGAGAGCTAGGGACAAAATTGCTTTGCAACAGGCAGGCATGTCATTGTGCCCTTTATGCCATGCTCAATTGCTGGCTTAAGCCTCCAAATACCATCTATTGCTGCAGCAGCACAGGCAGCAAGTGTTGGTGTCATCCTGAGAGCACAAGGTAGGCACAGAAAACCATCTCTGAAGGCAGATGCTAGGTATCAAATACAAGGAAGCATTTCTGCACAAAAGGTGGTCTCTTTTTGAAGGAGAAATAAACAGTCAAAGTTGCTCGAGCTAAGCATTCTTAAAAGGAAATACATTTCAAGTCAAGCACTGCCCAGAGCAAGCTTCCCCCTCCTCGCCTTGGTGGCTTAAGCTACCAACAGTTCACTCAGCTGCCTCACAAGCCACCGCTTCAGCCTCAGTGGCCAGCAATGCAATCTTTCCCACGAAGGACACCGCTTCCTGCGAGATGGTTAGCTGGGCTTTAAGTGTCACTGGTTCAAAACCACGTTGTTTTGTGACAGTCAGTGCTTCAGCTTGGGGTTTTCCCTTAATCAGAATAAAATGTTACACCATCCCCATTACAGGAGCACCTGTCAGCAGATACTTCATAACATCACAGCACATACATCCACCCAAGCCTCTCAACTAAGCACCTGGACACTCTAAAGCAATCCAGAAGTCATCCTTCCTGAAACCATATCACTCCTCTCTCAGTTCAGCTGTAACATGAATACACCTTCAGTACCTGAAGATAATATTCTCTAGGTCAAAGGGGTATTCTATGATACCGGTTGTAGGAACTCTAACCCGTAGCACATCTTGCTGAGTTGGTAGATATCCTGGGGTAGCAATACGATCCACGTCGCTAAGATAGCTACAAGAAGCACAATGGAAAAAAAACTACTTTAGGTTGCAGCACATAAATATACAGATTTAAACACTGCTACGTTTAGTCTTTCCCTAGCATAACAAGAAAGTCAGAAGTCACCTGAACCATTTAAAATGCAATGTGGAAAAAATAAACAGAATACATCTTTGGGGAACAGTAATTCACCAGCCATCCCCTTTGGAGGATAAACAGATACATTAAGGACAACTTTATCAACTCTGTATAGGAGTGTGGAAGACAGTCTTTACTCCAGAGAAAGTTTAAGTACAGTGGATGCTTATGTTTCAGAATCAAGCCTCATCTGAAGTTTTCTATTTATAAACGAACTTATGTCACCAGACTTAGATTTTGTTAATAATAAATCCATTAAGTTACACATCCATGTACACCTGTAGGCCAAAGGACAAACCTGAAGAGAAAGAGCAACACTTCTGCTGGCTAAGAGCCAGGACCAACACAGATGGCATAAGGTAGAGATTCTAGCCTCAGGTATATCCAGAAGCAGATGTGTGAACAACTGTCTTTATCATCCACCAGAACACTTCATACCCTCATGAAAAGTAGCAAATGGTAAGGAATTTCCAGATCTAAATCTATCCCCAAATAAACATAGCTTCCCCCATGTCCAGCAAAGCTCTCTGCCTTTCTGGAGCCACATCCAAACAAGTTACCAGTCACCTGTTCCCACTGCTCTTTCGTCTTAACTTTTCCTAAGATACTTGTGGCTGATAGAGGCAAAGTGCCTCTCTCATATGCCTATGATTTTTATCCCTATACACGTAGCCAGCAGAGACTGTGCAGCGTGTCTAAAACACTATCAAGACTCATCTGCCTCAATGAAAAAGATAAAAGGTACTTTAAACAAACTATGTAGTGAAATCTACAGCAGTGTTCCTGCCCTTTGAAACAAACTCTAGATTTCGATTAAAAAATTGGACAGGTATTATTTGTTAGACTATCACTACCATCTACCAGTGCATGCCAGTGATATAAAATATACTTACTATTTAGCTGAGTCGGAAAGCTGATATTCTCTTCTCCTGTCATAACACTCTTGTATTCCAGGGTCGTTCCACAATGTTTTAATTGCACTTACATATGGCTGCTCAAATGTCATGACCTTTTCTACATCCACTTCCCGGATCAGCACTGCATTGGCCTGGGGATTGAAAAGCAAAAAGAAGAAAAAAAAAAAAAAAAAAGAAAAAAAAAAAGAAGGGGAGGGATGGTCAGGGGTCAGGAGCAAGGGGTACCGGTCACAGGAAGGCAAAAAATTCTCAGATAAATCCTTACATTATGACTTCAGGGATCCACATGCTGGTTGTGGATCAGGTTGGTAAGACCAGAGAGACAATGGGTAAACTATATCTCTAAGACATAGCAGACATCAGCAAAATTCCCCCAAAGCATCATATGCTCCTTCACAGAATAAGCTGTAAAACAGCAGCAGGTTTCACCTATCATTAGATCACCAGGTGTTTTGAAACACAGCGGTTTCCAAGGCAAAGCATTCACTGTGAAGAACCGCAGGCTGCCCAACTTCTGAGGAGGTTAAACTGCAGTTGGATAACAACTTGCTATCTCAGGATTCTTACCAAAAAATTTTTAAACTACATTTTGAATAGCAGTAGAGACAGTGTTTCAGTGTACTTCAATCATGATCCCTTTTGAGAGAGAAAATAGAAATGCCCACCATACAATAAGCAAAGGAAGAACTACAGTCATTACAACAGCCTGTGGCATCTGTGAGGTTATTATCCACACCAAGCTGCTTTGTGAAATCTTTGGTACACTTGCTACAGGAAGGGGCTTTTGCCTGTACCACCTATGCAGGAAAAATAAAACACAAAGCCAAGTTCTGCACATGCTATCATAAGTAAAAGTTGGCAGATTATACCTATCAAAACACCTCCACCATGCCCCAGGTAAAGCAGACGCAAGGCAAGCTTCCTCACACCCTGCCTGTTCTCATCACTGAGATTCCAGAACCTCTCTAAAGGCAAAAAAAGCCTTCAGACTCAAGAACTCCTGGTGCACCATCCAGTCCCTATAAACAGTTATTAAAAATCAGCTTCAAGTTACTGTGTGACAGAACAGATAAAATACAATTTTACTTAAAAATATTAAGGTACTAAGCATTAAAGAAGAAAAACACACTAAAAAAAAAAAAGTAATTTCCTGGCGCACCCTCAACCTCCCTGTCCTCCCCCAAAAAAGATAAAATAATTCAGACCAGATCTGGCTGAAAAATTTATTCCTGGACCCAAAATCAGTAAGCCAGACTTCAGCTCAAATCACATTTCTGTGGTTGAGACCAAAACCCTTCAAGAAAGGTTTGTACCTTTGGTCAATACCTATCAGAAAAACCGACAGATTGCAGTAACAGTGATAACTACCAGTAGAGGTGCCTTTTGGGTCCAGCATGTATTTTGTCAGCTTCAGGTTCTGAGGTGAATAGTAACTCATGCAAAGAGAAGCCCAACACATTTAACAATACTGAATCCTTGAAATGAGTAAAAAGAACACCTCTCCTATACCCTGTATCGTACCCCAATCCCTTGCTCCCACCACTCACTGTGCAAACCAGTGCACAAAACAGCCTGAGAAAGTTGCTCTGCTCCTTAGCACTGCCAAGTAAATGGAGTCAGATACCAGCAAAACATCATAAAAAGCAGTCCTTAAGCACAAAACATTTATGGGAAAGAGTTCAGGGAGGTTGAGATTGCAATGCAGAAGGACACAAACAAACAGGAACTTCGGAGTCAAACCCCAGAATCCCCATTGCCTAAAAACACATGCAAAAATTGCGAGAAACTTACCTTGTTCTGTTCGTATTTGTACAGAATCTTCAGGGTTTCCATGGCCCTGATCATAGACTGCATGGCAGTGAAGATGTTTTGGTACACCAGCTTGGTGAAGCCTTTTTTGTCCTCTTCAGAGTAGCCTGAGCCATGAATTATACGCATTTGCTTAATGAACGTGCTTTTACCACTCTCCCCAGTGCCTACAGAACGCAAGAGAGAGAGTTAGGAGCCATCACAAGCAAGGCTTGCTACAGAAGAAAGCAAGCTAACATCAATCACATCATACCCCGAAGTTCCTATTACTATACCCAAGTACACACTACTTCCAACCACTTTTTTAGCCGCTTTCCAGAATATTAAAAGACAGTCTGGATGGTCCTGCTCATCCCCTCTATGAAGCTAACAGCATAGAAGGAAGACATCTTGTCCTTTACAGCAGCCTTCAAAAGCAGCTCTGGTACTTATTCCAAATCTCACATTACAGCCACTCCCACACGTTCTGCGTCAAAAGGCCCTTGTCCGTCACACCTGACCTATTCCCAGATACTCCAGCAAGATGCTACAATCACAGCACCAGCCAGAGAGGGCCCAGATGCACTCTCAAGTTGGTAAGTACTGCAAACTGAGATGATAGCGAGTGGGCCGGGGGAAGCCTATTTGCACAGTAAAGAGCGAATTTTCTTTTGCTGTGATTTGGCACAGAATGCTCTTTACCTTATAGACTATGTGTCTTTTCATAGAAAAGAACTGAACGCAACAGAAAAATCAACTCTAAAGGAGAATGGAGCTCAAGAAACTACTTGCTTATCCATCTGACACGAACAATCCAGTCAGTGCATCTGCCTAGTATCCCAAACTACTGTGCAAACACAATGTTTGCTCTTAAGGGCTGAAATGATAATCATCATTGTGGCAAGATACCTCCAAAACTGCTTGCAGCCTTCGGATATTATAGAGTTAAAAATAGCAACTGGCAGGGAGAACAGAGTAGGATGTTGCTCACAGCTGTCTGCACCCTGCCTTGATGCCCAACAGAGAGCAGGCTGCTCAGCAAGGCTACCGGTTCCTTATTACATGGGTTTACTGCCCCAGAGAAGCTGGGTCTTAGAGCAGATGGGAGGGCAAGGCACACTCGCCCCAACGCCAGCGCATTAAACAGTCCAGCCCTTTCAACGCCTGCTTCCTGCACAGTCAGTTGGGCAGGTCCTCCCACTGCTAGGTTTATGGCCCCAGAAAAGTGTCATTTAGCATGCGAAGGCCAACAGATGATATAGAAGGATGGTGGGAACTTTCTAACGCGATAAGCGTGAAGGAAAAACATCATCAGATAAAGTATCCACGCCGTTACACAGTCTTGTTAAAATCATGATTCAACCGGTATTACGAAAAGTACCCAGCAACTTCCACTCTATATATACACAGTGCCTTTTGTGGAGGGGACATATGGGTCAAGGCTTGCATGCGATTAGCATACCTCCACACTTCATCGACAAGCAACAGCCTAAGCGTACACCACTGACACTTCTGTTGAGTACTTTTGTTCAATCTTCTAAAATTTGCTACCGATATGTAGAATATACAAAAACCCCACAGCTCTTTTTAATACAGTGGCCCAGCTCACTCGACTACTGAGAGCAAAAACTAAAATGTACCACCTAAGTGACAAATCCTTTTGATCTCCAGTTACAAATAAGCATGCTGGCAGAGCCCTAGCTTTCGCCACAGGAACCACCAGGTACTCACCTCACACTAGGGGATAGATATATTAAGACAGGATCTCATTCATCACAAAACACAATTACTACTCACATGTAGATTCTCAATTACTCATGTTTATAGTGCCAGGCTAAAAGGCAAACAAATAAATATGCTCAAATAAAAGCAGCAAGCGCATAACTAGAAGCAGCATGTTGAAAATAAACAAACTCTCCCCATATCCAAGAACTGACAGAAATGTCAGCATAGTTAGAAATTAACATTATAAACACCATTAATATGCAGCAAACATCTCCATCTCAAACAGAAGCTACACCATAAATGGGGAGAAAAACTGGAAACTGAAATCTTCTGTGGTTTCTCTCACTGTGGTGAGAAATACTTCCTTGTCTTTTACCACAGCGACCAAAACCGAGAAAAGAAAAAAAAAAAAAAAAAAAAGTGGTGCTTCAAAGCATTCCAACAATGAAAACTTAAGAGAAACCTCAGCACCAGCCATTCACTTACTTCAGAACTTAAGAGTTCAAACACAGATTCTTCCTGCCACTACACCATCACCCGGTTTTGGTGGAGGTTTTTTTTGGGGGGGTTGGTTTGGTTTGGTGTGGTTTTTGTTTTTTGTTTTTTGGTTTTGTGTTTTTTTTTAAAGGTCCCTCTTGTTTTTACCTAGGCCATCAACAATACAGAACAGCACTACCCCAGAACGTTGTAAGCTCTGGTGGGTATGGTGTCCTGCAGCTATAAGAGCATAATAACCTTTTTTAATATGATAATGTTGAGACAAGGAGATAATCTGAATTCACCATTTCTTCTGTCAATATGTGAAAGCAGCAGAGTTTGCAATAAGTTACTAATGACCCCCAAGTACCTGACAGGCACTTGTAAATAAATCACTCAGTCAACAGTACCCCATGCTTAATCACAAGTAATTTTTGTATAAAATATTCCTCTCCTCCCCACCCAGTAAAAAGATGAATGACTACCTTATACCAGAGGGCAATGCCCAATACCTTGAAATTAAATTTCTTATTACCAGGTTCATCATTGATTAGTACTGTTATTCTTCACCCCCAATTTTCTGTTTTAGGCTTCAACAAACTGTCACTAGATGCAGTGACAAGAAAAATTACTACAAGGTAGAAACTCCCTCCACACATGCACTCTTTTCAAAATTTTGAAGATTTGGGAAAGCCCTCTTACTAATACAGTCGCTAATGCTTGTGAATATAACAACTCCACATAATAGGAGCAAGACAGAAGAAATCCCTGCAAGCAGCAGTTACGTCAAGGAGAGAGAACACACATTACCTGCCACAGCTTAAGGTGGGCAACGTGCTGTATGCAGTGAAAAGCATCCAGCAAACATGTCCTAAAACTAGCAGTGTTGCTTATCCAACATTAACTGCCTCATGTAGATTTTTTTTTTTTAAGTCTTGATGCTGAATCTTACTTAACCATATCTTTTAGAAAAGCAGAAAGGATTCTTGAGCAATTTGAATGATTTCTAAAGTGAAATCCTTAGATCCAGTGGGATCTTCTTAACCCAGATCTAACCTATAGTGCCAACCTGTTTTGAAACAGCTGCTTCTGTGGGACTGCTTTAGGGAAGCGTGAGAGTGAGAGACATTCCCTAGACTACAAGAAGCCTTACAGAAACTGACACAGCATCTTCAAAGAGCACGAACATCAAGCCCTCGATTTTACCTTTCACCTGAAGAACAGCAACACGTTAATCGCCGAGGATTCACGGTGAGAAGGAAAGCCCTGGCCTTCACTTAACAATTATCACTATGCAAAAAAGTCAGTATTGGAGATCTTCAAAGGACTGGGCAGACAGGGCCTCACTTCACTTGTGTAAAGTTTTACATTTGTTTTCACAAAGATCATCCTAATTCTTCACCTGTACCTTAGCAGCTTGCCAACTCACGACAGACCCTAAGTGAATAAACTCAATCCATCAGATCTGCCTCATATTTCAGCTTGAGATGATACGGTATTTAAGATACAAAGCAGGATACATACGCAAGCAATAATAAATCAGAGTACCCACGAAACCTGTAACTTAGGTTTAAATTTGAGGGCTACCTGGACATGAACATCAAAGTCACTGCTGAAGAAGGATGTAAATGCTGAAATCTTAGCTGGCTGGTCTTGTGACTGATTACACATCTCTATAAACCTTATCTAAACACGGAGTAGTTATCCATCTGCACAACCACAGAACACTACTGCATTTCCATCTGAACACCTACATCCTTACCGCTGCACGGGTGATCTCTACCTCTATAGCCATTTCCTCATCAGACACAGAACTCGTGCATTCTTACTGCTTCATCTCCCTTCAGATTCGCTACTCCAAGTTCCTAACCCTGCCGGCCCTCCCAGGACTGCGCAAGGGGAACTCTGTGGTTTAGGAGCCGGAGGCCAATTTTTCCACAGATGTTCACTCAAGGCCCAGAAGTTCACCGACAATACCGAAAAGCATCAACTCCATCAGTGAATTTTCATACGCTAACAAAGGCCAGCACGCTCTGGGAAGCGTTTCCTCGAGATGATTTCCACGCGTGTGCGTGCACGCCAGCGTTTAGACCAGTAATTTCAGCTTCACAGTTCCTGCTTATGTCAAAATCCATTTTGACAGAGAAGGCATCATAAAAAACAAACAAAGGGCAGCCAATGAGGCGGCCGGCCCCGGCACCGACAGGAAGGCCGCCCTGAGCGCAAGGCACAGAGGCGGGATCGCTGGTGGCTCCCGCCGCTTCCCCACCACACCCGCTCCCTGCCA
>VYZW01031734.1:220101-231425 GCA_013401315.1 Balaeniceps rex
CGGAGCGGAGCGGGCGCCGCGCCCCGGCGCAGCGGGCCCCGGCGGGAGAGCCGGCGGCGGGCTCCCCCCCGCACACGCCGCTTGCGAGCACCCGA
Organism: Balaeniceps rex; assembly: GCA_013401315.1. NCBI lineage: Eukaryota > Metazoa > Chordata > Aves > Pelecaniformes > Balaenicipitidae > Balaeniceps > Balaeniceps rex. The sequence continues at coordinate 220,197 of VYZW01031734.1, forward strand.
GGCCGCGCACCCATCGCCCCGGGACCCCCCTGCTCCGCTCCTCAGAGTCAGCCTCCCGACCGCCGTTCACCCCCGAGCCCTCCAGAAGAGGGGCGGCAGCAACTGGAGGTGGTGGGGAGGAATCAAATCAGAGCGACCGAGTCCCATCCCTGTATCCCAGTCACCCCAGGACAGTTTTCCTTGGGTCGGGCGTTACCCACAGAGCAGCAGGCGCTGACAGGGACTGGGGACCCGGTGCCAGGGTGCCCCAGCCAGCCACATGCTCTCCCCATAGCCCTCCAGAGGCAATGCCCAGCTCACCCCTTTCACAGACCCACCTTCCAGCCAGCCAGAGTTTGATGAGCTGTCCCCAGTCCCATGCTGCAGGTCTGAGAGGCAAAATACCCTCTGAATTACGCAGCAGAGCTTTGCTACCTGCTGGGCCCTGTGCTAGAATGTAAGGCTCTCCTTAAAGCTGGGTGGTGGGAGGAACAGGGCAGGACGCAACACTCTCCTCTTTGATCTAGGCTTCATGCTGCTCACCATTTTCCTTTTTAAAAAAAAAAAAAAAAAAACACAAAAAAAACCCACTTTAAAGTCCCTCCCAAGTGTTTCTGTAGCTTCACACCTGCTCCCCTCCTTTTTCATCCCTTTTAAGGTTTCCTGCCTACACCTGCAGCAACAGCATTTCCCTCACCCCATCTTGGGAAGGGCTGGTATTGATCAGACACTACCCTGAGCTCTCATCAGCACTAATGAGCGGCCAGGACCACTGAAGCAGACTCTGGAACAGAGCAAAGAGAAGGAATTGTAGCAGCCCTGAGAGCATCCCTCATGCATGCAGCAGAGCTGTACCACCAGCCAGGTCAGCCCCACGGGGCCAGGCAGCCCAGCCGCCAAACCGCCTGGTGAGGACTGTGCAGGGACAGCTGAATTCCTGGTGCATACAGGTGCTTAAGGAACAAAGCAAGGCGAAACAGCTACTACCCAGGTGCCTGGGAGGACTCCTGAGCTATTTCTCATATGTGTGCTTTTAAAATGAGCTCACAATTGAGGCGCAGAGGCACGCTTTCCATCCAGCCCAGAGACCCACGACCGTAAGGCCAGCAGGTCACAGCATGGCTTGTCTCACAGCACCTCAACCTGAGCACACCCCTTCACCCATGGCACCCTACAACCGCCTTACCTCAGTCTCCCCAGCACCACGTCCAGTCCTGGGCATGCACCCAGACCCATGGGCCCCAGGGAGCGCAGAGCACCCACCGCCAGCCTCGCCTCCCACAGGAGGGCACTAGCAAGCCACAGGCCAGCAGAGATGCTGCCAGCCTGCCTCCAGCCAGCTCCACCTCCTTCCCCTCGTGTTTCAGGTCAGGATCGGGCCCCTGCCACTCTTTAACCCGCTCCTGGCCAGTGCATGGTCAGCAGTTCCCATCACATGCCAGCACAGCTCTTACAGTAAGAAAAAGGGAAGCAATGTATCGTTTGAGAAATGAAAGCACCTTGATACCAGCGAAATCACGCCAGCAGTGCCAACCTTGCGTAAGCCCCACATCAGCTCCTTCAGCTCCTTCCCTGTGCTGCAGGTCCCAGTCTGTAAATGCTGCCCAGAAGGCCACAAGAGGTATTTAATAAGTACCTGCAAGGTGCATAAGGTCTTTTCCTAAAGCCTGAGCGTGCCAGGTGTTAATACTGCAGAGCAGGTGTCAAATGTTTCAGCCTCCCCCAAAATTATTTTTACAAGCTCTTCAATTGCCTGTCACAGCAAGATGCCTCAAGGAGACTTGAGTTCTCTGAAAAGAGGGGGAAAGGCACCCAGATCAAACACGCTGACAAATGCAGCCTGTGACAGCAATTGCTGGATTACAGTTTTTTAAAACCTTATGTTTCACATCTGGTTTGTCACGGCTGTTGTAGGTGGGCTCAGCGCACGGTAAATCAGGATAACAAACCTACATTTACCGTGATCCTTTCATCCCCTAGGATCCCAAAGCACATCATTTAATTGCACTCAACCTGCACCTAGATTTCATAAATAAAGGAATGATGAATTAGCACAGCTGCCGCAGCACTCACACGAGTTACTAAGACACAATCTCCTTGTGCAATCAATCCAGCCTCATGCTTCAGTGTTTTGTCATAAATTGAGGTCAGGAAGAAATGTTCTCCCTACCTGGAATGCAGCGCTGCTAAACTAGCTGAGTACAGAGAGACACTTAAGGGTGTAGTAATCCGTCTTCCCCGTGCAAATCTCAGAAATCGTTGCAAATATTCGTTTGACGGAGCTCCCATGCAGTAGGTGAGCACTGATCCTGCACAGGGGCAGGAGGAATGTGATCTAGGGGAGAGATTATCTGCCTCACATTAGGCAGGAGGAAAGCCTGGATGATCCCTTTGACCTTAAAATTGGTATCTCATTACTCCCTTTGTCCAGCAAGGGAAACAGAAGGGGAGAGGTGAGAGTCCTTGCCACGCCGTGACACACAGCGGGTCTGGTCTAGAAGCCCATTTTTGGGCTTTGCCCATTCCAGCCCCTGCCGATCGCTCCCTCCGTCAGGTTCGGTCTCTGTTTCGTATGCAGAGGGATTCAAAATGCTGCTTCTGGAAACTAATCAGCCCAGGAGCCTCCTCACGCTCAAAGGGTCCGTGGATTCCCCTGGACCTCCCGACCGTGTTATAGCTTCAAACTTCCCGTTTATCTCCCACCAAATGCCTCGGAGACACCACCCGGCGCTAAGCCCTTCTCTGGAGCTTGATGCTGTCCCAGCCCCGGCCCGGGAGCAGGCAATTTCAGGCATCCTTGCCATGTGCTTCCTCATCACGCCTCAGCTGCAAAATCCCTTTCCTGCTTCCTGCAAGGAGTGTGAACTGTTCCTTTCACTTCAGCTGGTAAAAAGGATGATAATTACCCCTAATCAGTCTGCAGCAAAAACACAGGCTACAGCAGAAGCGGGGGGCAGCCACCATGAGGAATGGAACCCAATTATTCCAAGTCACTGATAAAGCGGGATCAAAGAGGGTAGAAATGTTTTACCAGCTGTAAAAAGCCTGCCCGGACCAAGGCTAATCCTTGGAGAAAGGCTCTTTCTGCCCACAGGCCATCCCTGGCTGGGACCTGTGCACATCCATGGGACGGTTCCTCATTTTTCTTCTTGGTATAGGTGGGGAATTTGGGATGAGGTTCATTTTTGCCTCTGAAGGCAGGCAGCAAGACAGTTTCCCCAGGAAAAGAGCATAGTAATGTGGGGATATGGTGCAGAACAAGCTCTTTTTCTGCTGCCCCATGCGGGACCTGAGCTGCTGGGGCTCTGCTATGTCCCGTCACGAGCACCTGGGTGTCCCGGGGGACAGAACAGTCAAGGCTGGGCGGTGATGGGTGCAAGGGACAGCACTGCAGAAATGGCATCTGGTGGGTGCACTGCCAAGGCTGTGCTCATGGGGCGGGCAGCGCCGCACTGCTGGCTGCCGTAGGTCTTCCTCACCTCCCCGCAAGCCCGCGCTGGCCAGGACCCCAGCCCTGGGTCACTGCCATTGAAATCGGGGGAAGAGAGCGCTGGGCAGTGCGCAGGCTGGGCTGGGGGTGTGCGGCAGATGAGCAGGCGAGGAGACACGAGCAGCTCACCCCAGGCTGTCCCAACGCCGTGTGCTCGGCAGCGTCTGTGGCAGCACAGGTACTGCCAGGGCACTGGGAGGGTAGCACACGCTTTCTGCCAGCTCCCGGCGTTATCAGCTGCTCCTTGGAGTTCAGTACAAAAAATGATCCCACAAAGCCACCCCAGCCAGCGCCGGTCCTGGCTGCTGAGCTCCAGCTCTGACCCCTCTGCCAGGCACAGGGCCCCAGCTTTGGCGGGGGAATCTCAGTGATGAGATCTCAGTGAAATCCTCTAAGGGATGCAGCGGACGGAGCAGGGCCGTCCAGGACCACCAGGACCCTGCACTCGGACCAGGCTGAGTGCTGGAACCTGCTGGTCTCCTCTTCCCAGAGCACAGTGCTGCAGCGGGTACAGGGGGACCGACCACAGGCACCAGCCCAGCTTCGGGGTTCAGAGACAGCTTCAAACTATTGCTTGAGTAAGGCGTCAGTAACTAAATTGGGAGCCTGCCTTGTGTTTGCTGTCCAAATGCTGCACCCTCGTGTCAATCCCCAGGACGGTGTTTCAGTCAGCCGTTGTAATGGAGGAGTTCTGCCCCTCCGGCCTGCCCCCACGCCTGGCAGAGCAGAGGAGGCTGTGGGTGACTGCAGAGGGCAGGATCACGCCAATGGCTCAACATCTGTCCCTGACGGAGGCCGATATTTCAAAGGAAGATGTGAGAAATACGACAACGGACAGGGGCGCATGTGCCGGGGGGACACAGCTTCACTCCCGTGGGATGCAGCCACCCGACCCCACAGCCACGGCACTGGTGTCACCACCGGTGTCGTAAGGACGTTTCCTAGCCCGGCAGTCAGCCGCCCAACTGGATGTGGCAGGGCCCAAAGGCCCTGTGCCCGGCAGCCCGAGAGGCGGGCAAGATGGCTGCTGGCCGTGGCGGGGGCGGTGCTGCCATCCCAGACGGTAGCGTGGGGGACCCGTCCTCTGTGGGGGACCTGTCCTCTGTGGGGCAGCCCCATGGCTCATTCCAGCCCTTTGCTGCAGCAGGGAGATTTGCATGGCTGATAACGGCGGCAGCGGCGGGGAGAGTTGGGAGGTGGTGAGGGAGAGAAGGAAACAGCCTGTATGTGAAAGAGAGACCGCAGAGACAGATTGCTTATAAATCACTCCTGGGCCTGCCAAGCCCTTGCCAGGCATCTGGTAGATTGCGTTATGCTATCTGGAGAAAGTTTAATATAAAAAGCCAATAATCCCCGTGATAAGAGGGGTGATAAGGGACAGCGTGGCCTCAGGTCCCACAGGAGCTGGCCTGGATGTGGCAGGGAGCCGGGGCCCGGTGCCCAGCCTCCCCCCACCGTCCCCAGCACCGTGACTGCCCCAGTGCCTCTCGCCTCCCCAGGCGAAGCCGGTCGGGAGCCGGGGCCCTGGCCCAGCCGCGGCGGGTGGGTGGTGAAGGGTTGGGCCATACTGCAGGTGCTGCAGGGACAGCCTGGTCCCCAGGCCCTCAGCTGTGGGATCTGCCTCCACACGAGCCATGAGCGCTGGGAACAAACCAGGCAGCCAGCAGTGCTCCTCCCTGCAGGCAGCCACGGTGCTGCAGAGGCGTCTGAGCGGCTGCATCGCAGCAACTCCTGGCAGAGGGAAGGGGCAGGGGCAGGGGCAGGCGAGGGGCTGTCAGACAGCTCAGCAATGGGGGAGCTTGGTGCCAGGATGCCAGCCCCCTCCCAGCCTCTGCTCTGGCCCTCGGGGATGCTGCTGGGGTCCCGCAGGTCCCTGATGTCCCTGCAGGGGCCTGACCTGAGTCACAGGCAATGAGTCTGTGTGTGCCCCATCACAGCAGCTTGTGGAGAGAGGAGAAAGCGACCTTCGCCCTGGGAGAGCAGCGCTGCATCACGGGGTATGTGGGAATGGCCCACAGGCAACCCACCCGAGGGATCCTGGCTGAGACATGCTCCCTGAAAATGCCTCCCTTGTCCCAAGTGCCTCTCCTTGTCCCCCAAGAGATGCTACCCCTTCCCACAGGCAGCAACAGCAAACTGCTGATGGCAGGGTGCGAGGAACCACGGAAAGAGAAACCTAAATGTAGTCCTGAGAGGCTGAAGCAAAACACAGAATTAACCCCTGCAGCTTCAAAGCACTGGAAACCACATGGTTCCACATTAAAGTCAGCAGGGAAACTTTGCACAAGGGTTTTGCCGCTGTGCACAAGCCATCGAGGTCAGGCGTGTACCTGGCAGAGCTGCCGGTGAGCAGAAGCAGGCAGCTCCTCTGCCCAGCCCCGGCCAGAGCCAGGCTGCAGGGCTGGGCACCGCAGGAGCTGGCACCGCAGGAGCCAGCACCGCAGGAGCCGGCCCCGCTGCCTTGCTGCCTGTGAGGATGGGCTGGCAAAACAGGGAGGGTGGAAGGGGAGAAGCCTGTGAGCACCAGCAGCATGGCACGGGCTAACAGCCCGCAAGCTGCCAGCCACTGTACGTTATAAATGCCTCACAGATGTCTGAATATGGGGTGGCGGTGGGGGATGGCACTCTGCAAAGCCAGGCTTCACATCCTGGGGAGGGACTGGGATTTGTTAGCAGCTGGTGTATGGATGGCAACTGAAGTTTAATGAGTTCGGTGGGTCTCAGTCCTGTTTCTACTGGAAAGAGTCCACAACATTCAAACCACAACTGAGAAGCAGTGGAGCCGCTGGCTGAACCACGCCACCTCCAGCAAGGTCCTGTCCACACATGCAGTGCCCAGGGAAGCCCAAATTTCTCAGACTCGATCCTGCAAAGCACTTGTGTATGTGGTCAGCTTTAGGTGTTGGGACTCAAAAGTGGTCCTGAGGCGGTGGGGGTAAGGAAAGAAACCTTCCTTGTCTCAGGGCCTGAACTGCTGCTGTGCCTTTTTTATTTATTCCTCTTTAATTCCAGGAAAAGAGACGGTATTCTCAGAGCAAAAGCAGGATCTTAGAGCCTACATTTCCATTGCAATGACAGCATGACTTCCACCTTGTGTCCAGAGCTTTAGAGAAGAAAGCGTCTGTACAGCCTCTCTCCTTGAACCAGTGCTGGAGTGGGATATAATATATGAATAATTTACAAAGAGCTCTTCATTAAACAGGTTTATTTTTGGCAGCTTTGTTAGAATGCTCCTTTTAGGAACGAATAGGAAGTTGCTCGGGTCTCATTAGGACATCCCTGTACGAACCCTTCCTGCTGGGGCCAGGGACTGGGACAGCCTATTGCTCCATTAGGAATGCTAAATATAAACTCCCGGTCCCCAGGTAACCAGGCTCCGGTGCCAGTGGCCAGGCGACCTGGGCGAGCGAGGATGTCCCTAGACACGCATGTCACAAGAAGTGGGAGCGATGGCAGGATCTTCCCTCCAGCCTCTGCGGGCAGGAGACCGGCATGGAGGCACAGGAGAGGTCCAGTCCTGCACCGGCTCTGAGCAGGCGACTGCTCCTGCTCTCCAGCCAGACAAGCCCACAGGCTCGGGCAAGCTCAGGACGTGGTGAAAGGCAAAGCTGAGCATGGACGTGGTGTGGTACAACCTGAGGGCACATGGCTGGGGTCAGACGCGAGGCCGGCAGGCGTGCTGCGAGATCACCACGTGTGCCATAGTGCCTTACAGCGATGCTAAAGGCAGGCACGGCTCCTTCCTCCCTGGAAGGCTGATGCCAAGCAGGGTGCCACGGGAGAGGTGGAAGTGGCTCCTCTAGCCCCCGTGTCCTAGTCACCCCAGCCTGGAGACCCCTTTGCCAGCCTCCGGCACCAAGTCCCCGTGCAGTGTCAGGCCCCTGACTAAGCTGTCAACGGCAGCAGCCGAGTCCCTGGCTGCCTTCTGTGGCCCCTCCAAAGGGCGGCCGGGCTTCCCTAGGAGCAGACGTGCTCCCTGGAAACCCACCTGCAAGCTCAGCCCAACCCCGACCCACTTCTGGGTGCAGCGAGAGCCTGGCATGACCTCGCTCCTGACCAAGGTGTGGGGGGAGTGGGAGGGATCCGTCCGCTTCGCCTGCAGCTTTCCAACATTGCCATAAAACAGCCTCATAGTAGACAAATGTTGGTTCTTGGAGAGCCCCTACACACATGCTCGGAGCTCCCTTCCTGCGCTGGAAAAAACCTCATTTCCTGAGCCAGATCCGACGTGGGCTGTGGGAATCCCCTCCTTTTACCAGGCTGTGTTTAAGGCAGGCTCCTCCACGCGCTCTTTTGCTGCCGTGCCCAGGCCATATTCACCCCTCCTGACACACGCAGGCCCACTGCTTGGGCAGGGTTATAATTCCCCCTTCTTCAGATGCAGATACATTGCCCAGCTAGAGGCCGGCCGATTAAAGAGTCACTAACTAGGCACAAGCAACTTTGTGTTCTCCTGGATAGGGATTTGCCAAGATTATACCATAAATTCGTGTGTTTCCTGGAAGAAAGTAAGAAGATTTAAAAAAAAAGATAAAATGGAACATTTCGTAGCCAACATAAAAGCCAATAAAGGAACATTTCATTTCCCGCTCGGAAGGGAGCGACCGCAAGCTGCGGCAAAGAGAGGGGAAGGCAGCGCAGGGCAGCGTGAGCCGGGCTCCTGTGCTTTCACCGGCACCGAGGGAAGACTTGAGATGCACGTTCCTGTTGCCCCCCACTGCTGGGGAGCCCGGCTGGGGCCAAAGCCACCAGCGAGCTGCCTCTGCCGCGTCTTCTGGGAAGTTCAGTCTACTCTTGTAATTATTATCGTTGTTTAAAGAAGTCAATCAACCACGGGAAGAGCCCGGTCCTGTTTGTATCAAGGACAAACGCTCCACGGCTTTGGCAGTGCCATCATTAGGAATACCTCTTGTTTCAGGTTGATACGCGGCAACTTTGCTGCTTTATCTCAACGGGAAAAAAATTCATTCAAGTTAAAGAGGAAATTATAATATCTAGAGAAGCAATGAAGGGGCGAGCTGGGAAAGGAGAGCAGAGATGCTACAAGGCTTGGCAGGCAGACAGATATTCCTGAGTGGCTCGCAAGTGTGTACATAGCTGTGCTAAAAGGCAGCCACCGCTGGGTGAAGAACGCGCCTTTGGCCCCGGCTGCCCTCCTCGTCTTACCTGAGGGGACTGATAAGGCAAAGACATCCACTCTGGAGATCTCTTCTCAACGTTTGTCCTGCTCTGCATCATGACCGACCCCTGCAATATGCTGGAGGGGAAGATATTAACAGACAGCAACCGCTCTGCAGGCGCAGCACACCAGATCATCCTTCAGCACCTCTAACGTGGGCAAAGTCTGTAAAATGGGAGAAACAACCTGCTGCGTATTTAGGGGCCATCTCTTCTTATGTGCATGCACAACACGTCGCGCAGGGCAGCTGGCATTGTGGTTTAGGTCTTTAGCGGCTGCAGGAATACACATCATCCGTGCTTCAGCAAACGTGAGCCTCCCGACCCACACGTATGCTCAAAGGGGTTTTTTAACTAAAAGGAGTAACTTCTTAGAACATCACGGGAGCCCTTCTGCAAACAAAGCAGGGGCGGTCTGAATGGTGCAAAGAGGATCCCAAGCTCCAGTGCTCCCCTTGGGATGAGCTGGCCAGGCCCAGAAGCTTCTCGGTGGCCACACGCCTGGGCTCAGCGACAGACCTTGCACCAGCACTCCCGCTGCAGCGTGCAGGAGACAGCCCACAGCCCCTGATTTCCAACATGTGATTTAAAGTCTGGCATTTGCATGCTGCACATTTCTTCTGCACTTAGCGTAATCATCTCGATCATAGATACCTAATTCCTATAACGGAGTGGGGACCGTTACCTGCAAGGCCAGTCTGTTCTGTGCTGGGGGCCAGGGATGGCAAAGCTCTCAACCCAGGCGCTGCATACCTGAATCACCACTTAGCTGAGGGCCAAACCCTTCTGCACCCCATTGTCCCTTCCTTCCCCCACATGGCAGCAAGGTGACAAGCCTGGCAGGGAACACCAAGACATCCTCCAGACTTGCTCCGGTGCCTCCCACGGAAGGTAGAGCTCACCGGAGAGGCAGGGCTCAGCTTTGCAAGGAGACAGCGGTGACCCAGCCGCGTCTCCTGCACACATCGATTACAAACTGCGTCTCGCTGCCCTTGCGCAAAGCCCAAGCTAGGGTGGCTCAGTTTCTCTACACGTAAAAAGGGTGCTGACCAGCTGGGGGGAGACCGCCTACCCTGTTTTCCAACCCTTATTCCGCAGGGACATAAAGCCTGCCTGCACTATTAATAATCCTTGGCATGAAGCCGTCACAGTTTCCACTAATATGGAGATGTTGAAGTGAAAAAGCTACTGCACAATATGCAGGAGGTGTCACGATAACTCAGCTGCTATATTGTTCTCTTTAAAAATAAATAGCACAACAGCCCAGCCCGCATTGCTGGAGTCATGACGTGTCAGGTTTTATTTTTAATCAGAAAATGTACTGATTTTTAAAGATAGACACAGAGCAGCATCTGAAATTGATGAAAGCTCCCTGTGCGCTCACACACGCCAGCTGTATTCCTGCCTGTTATTCTCAGGCTGGCTTCCAAGGACCTGATCCCGCATCAGCTCGGGCACATTTGTCTCTGTGGCTTTCAGGAGGCCCCATGGCAACAAAGTCCTCCCAGCAATAAAGTCTGTGGCTAAATTCCCCACCTCTCTGCTCTCTGTGGGGATGCGCTTGATCCCCCAGGACACAAACTGCAGGGTCTGCTCCTCAGGCGGCAGCTTTAGGACCGAAGTTTGCATCCAGAGCAGAATTTTCCATTGTTTGGAGATGGGAGGTTTGTTTGGGGCCAGTTGCAGGTGAATTCCCTTGCCTTTGCCTTCCCTTGTGCTCAGCAAAGGCAGGGTTGAAACAAAGCAAAACAAATCCCCTGTGTAAACAAATCCTGTTCTCCCGCTTGGGGAAGGATGTGAAAATGAGCCGCATCTGATGGCGTTCCCTGCATTGCCAGCACGGTTCAGATCCTGGGGTGTCACATCAGGTTTAAGAACCTGTAAGAAACTGGAGCGGTGGCTTCATTAACAGCAGAGTTTCCCCTTCCCTCGTAATAAAGATACAACGCCAGGAGCCACAGGAATGATCTTTACTGGGTAGGCCAAGGCTCTTCTAAGCAAGAGAGCTGCGAAAGGCGAGAAGCCTCATCGCACAGCGAGACCCCGCACTGTCCAGAGCTCCGGTGACCTGGTGCCAGGGCCTGCAGGCACCGAGGTTGGGCCTGCAGGTACCGAGGTTTGCCCTGCAAACCTCTGCCAGCCTTCAGTCCCTGAGTTACCCCGGTGAACCCAAGGCCTCTGCAAAGAGCTGCTGCTGCGGCTCAGCCGGCTGCGCCTCGGACCCCGCAGGGCAGCACCCCGCACCTCCGCTGCGATGGGTGTTGAGCCTGGGGTCCTGCCTCGGCACCGGCGGCGAGGAGGGGCCCAGGGAAAGGGGAGCAACACCCAACAGCCCGCAGCACCGGGATGGTGCAGGGGGACGGGGAGCCCCGGCAGGACTGCAACGGCCAGGGCTCAGGGTGGCTGAGGGCACAGGGCCCTTGGGGCCGCGGGGACCGGGGCCCAGGGAGGAGGCGCCGGTGGGGAAAGGCCCGTCTCGCCCCAGCCCCATCGCGCCCGACAGCGGCGCGGGGGAGCCGGGCGGCGGCGCGGGGCCTCGGCCCGGTGCGCCGGACCCGGTCCGGGGCCTCCGCTCGGCTCTC
>VYZW01031735.1:2865-15971 GCA_013401315.1 Balaeniceps rex
CAAGATTTCAGTGGTGACTTTGGGTCTCTGAGTACCAAGGAGACCAGTGGAAGTAGGAAATCAAATTCAGATATAGTCTGTTATTGAAAACACTGCAAAGCAGAAGAGGAACAAGGCACAGATGCACACTAGCATTCCTAACTATTACAAACAGTACTTTCTAGAGATCTCCTACTAATTAGACATATATAAGAATATGCATAGGTCTCATGAAATGGCATGTCTCCTTCAGATAAAGCTTGGGATAAGCAGTTAATTTTTAAAATCTTAAAATGCTTAAGAGTTAAGACTTGTAAAGGAGGTAAGAGATTTGCTGATACACTTCAGCTTTGTCCTGCAGACTGTGTGGTATTTTAATTTTTTAGGCTAAAGCACATCAGTTTTAATTTTCAGAGCAGACTAATCATTTGGGTTTCCTTCAGCACAGAGTACCAGTTCTGAGTGCTCTCATGGAGCCTGTACTCAAGGCATTCTAAACATGTTTCCCTTTTAAGGCATATAGCCTTTCCAACTTGCCTTATTTCCCATCTCTGCTAATAAGGAAAATAAACTCTGTCTGCTTATCAGTTGTCATCCCCAAGTTCTCAGCAGATCTGTGAGGCAAGTAGTGATTTGGTATCATCTTTTTGCTTACACTGGAAGAAAGTTTTCGTCAAGTTTTCTTGAAGTCTTAATCCAAGAGAAGCAGAAAAAGTTCAGTTGCTCTGGTTCTTTTCAATGACAGTAAACATATTGCTTGGGATAGTTGTTTAGATAAACTCCAGGTGGGGTTGGCCACCCAGTGTGCTTATCTTAGTGAGCCTGGACCATCCATCATAACAAGCAACCCGCAATTCACAGTGAGCCCTGGCTGACGTACTAGGAAAGGCTCTTCTCAACTACAATGTGTGTACACAGACTGGAGCGCTTTCTGTTCTCAACTGCACAGCAATAAATCTGTATGTTGCCATTAATAAAATCTCTGTTGGATTCGTTGGATTGCTGTCACACATGCACGTGATCCTCTGTGTCCTCAAACAAGGTTTTACTCCTCTAGTGTGTTGCCAAGCTCATGCTCTCATCGGTCAGTCTCTTCTGGCAGTGAAAAGATTTCAAAAGGCTTTTCATCCCCAACTTCTTACAAAATAGAGAAGTGCAAATCAGAATACTGTACATGTGAAAATTCATATGAGCAACCGGGACCAGTGGAGGAAACTAGTACTTGTGAAAGTAGGAGTCTTTGGGAAAGATAACAATTGGCTTACAGTGTAGTATTCCAAAGAAATGTGTTTTTCAATAATTTTAAGGACTACTACTGTGTTGCAGAGCATTTCCATCTGTTCCAAATTGTACCAGTGGTGCCTTATTCCCCTGTGCTTGTCATTTGGGCATACCACTGAACCCGTTCTGACATTTTGCTTATTGTCAGGGAACACTGGGTGTTTTGTTTCAAAAGTAGATGGGAGTTGTAGGTCTTCACAGCGTGAAGCATTTTGACTCAGAGGAAGTAAAAATAATACCTCTCTACTGGAGATATAAGATTTCCTTCTTTTGTTTTCAATTGTGATTTTCTTGGTTCTGTCTCAATTTTATTACCCAACAACTTCATTTTGGTAAGTAGAGACAGTTAGCAAATAACATTTAAAAACTGTTAAAACATATATTGAGTTTTAATATATTTGCCTTCCTTGCCAAATTCGTTTCACAGTCGAACAGAAGGGCCATCTGTGTAAAGAAAAGAAGTGGCTAGAGTTAAACCTTGGGATCACAATTTTGAACAAGTTTTGACTGATTTTGAAGATCTATCAAGTCATTTTAGGTCTTTGCACACATTTTCTGTGGTGGACATCTTCAGTGAGTATATTCTTTCTGAAGTTATCAAGAATCCTAGCTGTCAGATGTCTGTCTTGAAATACCTAGTAAGCATTTCTGAAAATTCGTGGGTTTTTTAAGTGTCCTAGACCTTGAGTGCCTTTCCTTATGTAAAGTAACCTGAAGCACTGATCCTGAAGGAACAATCTGTATAGATTAATGGATTTCCTCAGTACCTACATAGTGTTCAATTATAGATTAGCATTAGCCGATGGGCACATTGAAGTGTTACGTTGTGATTTTGGTGGTTTTGTGTGGTTCTGTATTTTTCCCTGTCAGTAGAAATGCCAATAACAGTAATTTAAAAAAAGAAAGTGCATTTTTTTTTTTGCTAGAGAGCATATAAACATTTCTGTAGGTAATGAGCTCCCCCAACACAAAATAAGTACTAATTTAGCAACCTGTCACCTATATGAGTGCAATCTTTGAAGATGTTATAATTTATTCATTTCTTGACTCACAGTTTGAGTCACTTAAAGTATGGATGGGCTTTCTGCTAGAACTTCTGCCTTTTGCCCTTCATCCTGTTTGCTCTGGGCTCCTGTCTGGGATGATACCAGCAGAGATGTTCCCTGTGGCACAGATGCAAAGGTTTTTCAAGAATGCTCTTGATCACCAACTTTTTATCGTGTTTCTTTACACTGCAGTAATTTTATTTTCACTATAGGATAATAGTACAGGCTTCCAAGTGCACTGCTAGGTGCACCTAGTACTGCATGATCCTTTCTTTACCCCACTATCAGAATATAGGCCTGGTCCTGCTAAATTGTATGGAGTATTCTAGTCCCTTAAACACATCGAAAAATCCCAGTGACATAAAAGCACTTTTCCTTTGATCTCTAATTTAACAAATACCTGGAAGTCTTTGAATTTTGTTTGATTGATCTTTTCATTAGCCCTAATTTTCATTCCATTACGTTGGTCAGGAGAATTGATCTTCATTCAAGAAATGTCTCCATAATATTGTTGCTTTGTATGAATATGCGGTAGTGCGTGTTCATGGAGTGCTATATGATTTCTGCATTCTATATATAGATTATAAATGATTGTACTGCGCACTCATAGAGGTTTAAATGGCTAAAATTATTAATTGCATATTTTTAAAATGTGTATTTAAAAAAATACTCAGTGAAGGAAACTTTGATGTGTAGCTGTAGGAAAATCTACCTTTTGTCCATTACTTTTGAAAGGACAGTAGGGGTCATATTATAAAGCACATGTAACACCCAGTGACTTCATCTGGAACTGCAGATGCTCAGCACTTTGTGGCAATCAGCCCTACGTCTCCTGATAATTATGCCCTTGAGGCTTTCTCATCTCAATTTTTCCGTAACTAATATAATCCAAACTATATTATCCTGTTAGGAGACTCATTTTTTCCTCCAACAAGCAGCATGCACCTGTCTGCTTACCATGAAGAAAGCAGTGATAGTGTTCTCCCTCTATTGTTTCAATGTTAAAAGGAGATAATTCAGGCTGTAAATAGGGAAGACTGAGCTTGTTGAGTTAAAATGAGCACATTAACTCTTGAACGGAGCCCTGCTTTACGCTTTTGTTCGTTCATTATTCATTTTACTTATCTTGGCTATCTCTGTAGTGGGCAGGGAGAGAGGCTGCTTCAGAGTACAATTTAGACCACCTATCTCAGGTACCTATTTGGAATAAACACGCTGATTCTTTTCACCAGCTAGGGGACACAGCCCTGGAGCTCAGTAGTGTGCACATCTCCACTTAGGCACGTAAGCTAGTTGGCATGTTCGGGGTAGAGGAGAAAGATAACATTAAAGAGGAACTGTTATGATTTTAAAAGTGCTTCTACGTTGTAATAAGTAATGAATTACCAGTCAGGCATAATGCCAGGTTTGAGCTGATGGGAACTCTCATCACAAGCAGATATAAATGCAGCTGTGTTGTCAAAACTTTGAGCTGTCACACAGTCTTTTGAACAAGGAGGAGTGTGTTACAACAAAGCATTTATTTTTCCCTCCTTTCCCACCTCCAAGATTAAGTTCATTCTATTCCTTCAGAGCCAGGCAGCTTGAAGCATTCTGCACTATTTCCATCTACATTATACCAAGTTAAACTTGCAAAGAGAAGTGATGCTCGGGAAGTCAGGATTCAGCCAATTGAAAGAATTGAAAGGCAAAGTGTTATTTTTAGCTGTAGAAGCTCTCTACCATGATGTGCAGCACAGAGCAAATGGTGTTCAGGTTTTCACAGAAGGACTGTGAAAACAGGTCTTTTGCAGGTGTCTGAATAGCCCAAGAAGCCATTGGAAGTACTTCCCTTCCTACTGGGAAGTACTCCTCAGATGAACCTTTTTTTTTTTTTTTTTTTTTCTTAAATATCAATCTCTGTTTATGGAAATGAAGCTTTTGGCATATTTTTGTGTGCCACCCACACAATGGCATGCACATGCTGCTTGCGTGTTGTGTTTGCAGAGACATTCAGTATTCTGAATGGAGACTGTCATTTGGGGGAAAATATCTCAGCCTTCAAGCTCAAAATTTCCCTTTCCCATCTTTTATTATCCCTTTTCCACCTTCCTTATTGTTTAACCTTAATAGAAATGCAGGTTGATGGACAGGAAGAAAAGGCAAGTACAACAATCATGAATGTCTTTGAAAAACACTATTGCTATGAACCCATGGTAGATGGCAGATACCCCTGAGCAGAGGATGGTTCATGTTTGTTTACTCTGCCTGGTATTGTTTAGTGGAAGGGAAAACAGATTACAGCTGAGGTCCCCTGTGTTCCTGTCTATCACCATGACAGTGATGGCAGCCAACTCGTGATAAACTACCTCTTGCATAATGAAACATCTACGGCGAGTGTCCCTTCGTTATAGCCTTGCCTATGCTGGCAGCTTTCCGAAATGATTCCCCTGTTCAGCTACCCCTGGTGCAATAGCACAGATGTGATACTGAAAGTTACTGCAAAAGTGCTTCTACTTCATCTCTTACTCTCACCGTCTGTGCTCTCATGCAGCTTTAACCAGAGCAACTGCATAACTCTAGATGAAGAGGGAAGCCACTGTGCTGGTTTAAAGAGGGAGAGCCCTTGGTGGTAGTAGCCTTTTGGTCATGAAACATCACAATCTACATTATTGCTGCCACACAGTCTCTGCTGTGAAGGGAAGGGGGCAGCAAGCAGTTTGAGAGTAATGTTAAAAGTTTAAATACTTTGGGTTTATTTTGTGGAGATCTAAACCCAAACCTCCTCCTGCTGTCATTTAGATCCAGCAGCTGATGTACAGTTTTTGTGTTACTCTTCAGCAGGCATCCCAGTGGCAGGTTGACAGATGATTCTTGCCAAGTAACAGCATCATTCAATGAACTCCTATATTGTCTGTGTTTCTTCCTCACCTTTTATGTGAAATAGTTAAGCAATCCAGATCTTTGTGTTTCGGATGTTTCTGTAAAACAGGGAGTGGCACATGCTGCTCAGATAACCCTATGACTGAGAGACTGAGACACCCCTACTGAAAACTGTCTGCCTGCACTGGCCATCTGCTCTCTATCTCTGTGTATGGAGGTATGTGCTGGTTTTGGCTGGGATAGAGTTAATTTTCTTTACAGTAACTAGTATGGGGTTATGTTTTGGATTTGTGCTGAAAACAGTGTTGATAACACAGGGATGTTTTAGTTACTGCTAAGCAGTGCTTATGCAGAGTCAAGGCCTTCTCTGCCTCTCGCCCCACCCCACCAGCGAGCAGTCTGGGGGTGCACAAGAAGCTGGGAGGAGACACAGCCAGGACAGTTGACCCCAGCTGACCAAAAGGATATTCCATACCACACAATGTCATGCTCAGCATATAAAGCTGGGGGGAAGAAGATGGAAGGGGGGGGATGTTTGAAGCAATGGCGTTTGTCTTCCCAAGTAACAGTTACGCGTGATGGAGCCCTGCTTTCCTGGAGATGGCTGAGCGCCTGCCTGCCGATGGGAAGTAGTGAATGAATTCCTTGGTTTGCTTTGCTTGTGCACGTGGCTTTTGCTTTATCAATTAAACTGTCTTTATCTCAACCCGCGTTTTCTCACTTTCACTCTTCTGATTCTCTCCCCTATCCCATTGTGGGGGGAGTGAGCTGTGGGCTCACTCCCCCCACAATGGAGTGGGAGTGAGCTTGTGGGCTGTATGGTGCTTAGTTGCTGGCTGGGGTTAAACCATGACAAGGTATGAAAACTCAATGTAGAGATAGAGCTGGTGCCTGCATCGAAGAACTTTTGAAGCAGGTTTGGATTTTTTCGTTTTGCAAATTGTTCACAGAAATCTTTAAATACCTTCTTGAAAACCATTTGAAGCATAGATGGCATTTGAGTTTGTTCTGTGTATAACTTAGACACACATTTCAGCTGCAGATTATAGCCAACATTACACAGTTTATTTGTTTAGTCAGCAAGGACCAGGTTTTTCAAAGATTTCAGCCCCCACAAGCAGGACTAAGACTTAAAAGAACACAAACACTGTTTTTCCTGCTTGCTGAGGTGCTAAAGTCACAACCAGGCCATTACCTTGTGAACTGGGCACCTGGTGTTGAAGATTAGCACCTGAAAATCTGTTTCTCTGCACACTTAAGAAGTGGTCTTGAATTCTCTTTTTTTTTTTTTTTTTAATTTCTCACAAGTCAGCGTCCCAACACTGTAGAAAGCTACCCTGGGTTTTGCCTGTTGGCCAAGTCTGTTGCCTAGACTTGATTTTACAAACCAGAGTTGCGTGTGTTTGCAACATACTTCACGTGGTGTTCCAGGTGAGTGTACCTTTGGGTTTAAGAACAGTTGTGAGTCATCAAATGAGAGTTCAGATAAAAAAATCCTGAGTGGATGAGTTGGTTTTGTAGTTTGTTGTTGTTTTTTAATAAACTTCATCTGCCTCAAATTTACCTCTACATAGTGTCTACCAAAAGCGTGTGCGCCACTGAAAGTTTCAAGCTAAGGCTAATGAGAGCCTCATAAAAACTTATGTGTCAGCTCCTGAACAGAAGATTTCACCTTCAGAGTCCAGGATCAAAAGTGCCATAGAAATCATTGCTCTGATGTCTCTATTGAAAAGACAGTATCATTAGTACATTTTTCTAAGTGCTATTTCTCTCTAGTGTGCATTACCATTAAAACTTCCAGTACTAAAATCTATATTACTTTCCTTTTGAAATGAGGCTTCATTCAGTGCCTTCCCTGGCTGCTTGAATTATGAATGATTGGCTCTGCATGAAGCACTTTGTAACCCTCCTCATGGAGGAAGCCATATAAAAATAAATGTTACCATCAGGTATATTTTGCATACTGTAGCTGTGTGTAATTACTGAGCCTGGGATTCACCATTCTGCTGACCCTGACTTCCCCAATGTGCTTTGGGCAGGTTTTGTGACAGTTTAAACAAATGTAGTTTCAAAGGATTACTGAGATTGCAGTTGTTATTTCTGTTATGCAAGATAGAAGAATAGGCAACTAGTATATAATATATCCGATGTTATTAAAGTATGTCTGTCTTTGAAGGGCAATCACTTAAGGGTCTGTCCTTACAAGGTTATTAACTCATCATTTTCAGATTACGCTCTATGGATCCCTGGAGGTCTATTAGCTGCTTCTAAGAGATCTGAGAAAGGTAATTAAGAAAAGCAAGGATATTACTAGTATGCTGACACTGGAGGATCCAAAGGGAAATGCTTAAGCGTCTGCAAATCAGCAGAGAGGAAAAAAAGCTGAAAGCCACTGAATGACAATTTCTAGGGAATACATGGGCATACCCTGTATTTTGCAGGTCATTCTAATAGGAAGTGTTTAATCTGCCTCAGCAGATTTCAAATTCTGTAATCCCATCATAGTTTGGAGATATCTTAAGAGTAGATGCTGTAAAAGGTCATATTAACTTGTATATTCTTTGCAGAAAGTAACACTAGATAACTGAAAGACTAGCCTAGTAACTTATATAGGCTTCTGTGAATAACGGAGACTGCTTTTTTAGTAACATCCTTTATAACTGTTATGCAAAACACAAGTTTCTCAAAAAGGTGCTTGGTGTGTCTGTGGTAAGGATGCATAAGGGGAAGAAAGAAACAGTGTCATATGCTCATCTGACATAAATCTACTTAGCTTTAATGGAGCTTTTTAGTGAAGTATGCAGATGTACACTAGCAGGATTTAACCTCGAGGACTTAAACAGCAACTGGAAATTTTTGATTTCTGGTTTTGTCTTGAGAATGTCTGGAAAGGACAGGTCTTATGAAACTTTGGTTACTTCTGTGTACTGGAATAGGAAATGGGAAAGTATTGTAACATTGCTGACCTTGGTTATGATCCATGGTGCTGCCTGGGCTCAAAGCAGTTTTCACTGTGAAGGTGTGTAACACTGGCAGTGTGAGTCCTAGTGATTCCTGAGAAGGACCTTGTCATTTTTATAGTTGATATATAGGCATCTGCATTCAGTGTGTTATGTGTGCATTCCCCGTGTACTGAGGTGAAAACAGCATGGCTGTGGTTGCTACCCTGTTCAGCACTGTTCATGTTAATGCATGGCAGAAATGGTCTGGACTTCTCCAAATCAGCATCTGTCTGGGCTCCTTTGTGACCTTGGGAAAATCATAGATGAAAGTACAGTATACATAAGAACCATCTGCTCCTGGATTTAGAAAAGACTCCCTCCCCCATAAATTTAGAGTCTTTTTGTTCAAGTGAGGCTGAGGAGTTTGTGTAGCCCCAGAGTGTGCTTTACTGTTGCAGCTGAACACTTCTCAGCTTTGTCCTCTTTGTATTTGCTGTTCTGCTCAGGGCAAATTTACCAAGAAGATCAGCTGAGGCTGAGAGTAGCTCCTCTGAGTTGGAAAATGCCTCTGAATAAATTATCCACTGTGAAAGAATTATACATTTTCTACCTAAGAGCCAGAAAAGCGAAACGATAAAGGATGTTCTTAGAATAGTTCCTAAGAACCTGGGCTCCCTGGAGGAAAATGAGGCTTCTGGAAAGTGATACAGAGAACCCATTTTAGGAACTTGCCTTTCTTCAGTAACTGCATATGGAGGTGAGGTGTCAAACTGGGAATGCCTAAAGTTAAATGGTGTGAATGGCCCTCAGCCAGCAGCTTTCAGGGTGCTGAGCAGCACAGGTACAGCATGGCAGTTGTGGATGAGCGGGTGGCTGCACCAAGGCTGCAGGAGTTGCATTGGGGCAGGAGAGGAACTGGACACACAGATGTTGCTGCATGCAAATCTGGACAGGAGCTAGTGTTTCCCATTGTAGGCTTTCTAGCCAGCAATTAAATAGATAGTTATTTACATTCTTTAATTTTTAATGATTTTTGGGTGCTTTTAATCTCTTCTCATTCCCTGTCTTTTGGTGTACAATTCCTGAGAACAAGAGTGCTCCCATAAACTCAACATTTTTTCCACTGCATAAGCAATCTGAAAGGGCTGTGATATCTCATTCATCTCTCTGTTGTTGTTACAACATATAGGTAGCTGGATTCAAACTTGTTTCCATGCTGAACCTGTGTTTGTATTTCTATTCAGAAATCAATAAATGTTCTGAGGAACACAAGCATTTGTGGATACTTGGTGAAATTTGTAGCATTTTTACACAGGAAACAAGATTAGGTGTTCACAGCAGCATCTTTAGGCCCTGCAGCCCACAGATTCATAGGATTCTCAACATGTCCCTGCAAATGATGAGTTAATTTTTGGAGACAAAGCAAAATGCATTGATACTGCACACAGTAAATTAAGATGCTGAAAACAAGGTCTTTATTTTGGGCTGGTTAGAAGCCTGCCTCACAGAAAGCTGACCATTGCCAAATGTCATGGGAATGAGGGACTTAAACACGTCACTGAAATATGTACTGCAAGTTCCTTCATGATGAAGTCTCAGGTAAATAGGAAACACCTCAGACTTACATCTTGGGAAAGCCAAACAAATTTGAGATGGAAATGAGTGTAAATTAATTCAGGGTGTAGACTTAAACCCAGTCTCTAGGGACACAGTAATTGTGCCTTTTAGGAAATGGTCTCCTTCTCTTTGCATTTTAACTGTCTGTAATTACTTTTGTGGTTTCTTGGTTGTTGAGGAGATTGACAAGCTGGGAATTGGCAGATTCTGTGTTGCCTTTATTTACAGTGCTTTTGCCAAGTCATTAAGTCAGCAATAGGAGACTCTGTTCTGACAGAACTAATCCCTCAGTGTGGCCAGACATCACATTTTCCTTTTAACTTTGTGCTACCATTTAAAACTATTTCAGCCAAGATTTAGGTTGACATGAATTGTCAGAACACCACCAAAATCAGCATAGATAAGCCAAGCTTTTTTCCCTCCAACCCTGTCGTGTTTTGTTTTTTCTCACAATGGGCTGTGCAAAGCTGATTATGGCTAGGGCATTCTGTAGACCTAGCTGACTTCTGTTGCTCCAGCGAGGGTATTGTGCTGCTGAAGGGACAAGGGATAGGAAGTTGTTCCTGCAGGAGGCATGGAGAATGCCAGAGAGCCCCAGGAGCTTTCAGAGGCTGTTGGATTTGCTTGCTTCATAAATGCAACAATATTGCTTGCTGCCCACTTACTCTTATTTGCTTGGCTCTGCCAGTGCTGTCCGGCTCTGTCAGTAGCTGCCTTTGAACACGGATGAAGGGCTGGTGCATAATGCAGTTGCGCTGCTAACCTCAAGGATTGTTGAATAACCATCACGGGGCAGAGTCCAGAGATGTGCTTTGTAAAATGCTCAGGGATTTTCTGACACTAAGGGTGATACAAATGCTAATCGCTGTTATTATTCTTTCTTAAGAAATCGGGGCATGTTTTTATCATTATTCTGCAGGTCTCAGTGTCCTTGTACAATTAGGCCCTGACCTCATCAGAATAACATTTGAATTGGAAGCGAGCAAATATGTAACATCTTTACACTTAAATTTCTTCAATTCTATTAACCCTGGATGTATTAAGAACCGACATTAACGGTGACTCTCTGACACCAGCAGTCTTTAAAGTGCTTTATACTTTCTGCAAAGTGACTTGTAAGCTCTGGGATAAAACCCGCACTGGCCGCTGCAACTCTGCCTCTTGTCTTTTCTGCCAGAGATCATAGAATCGTTTAGGTTGGAAAAGACCCCTAAGATTGAGTCCAAGATGAGTTAGGGAAAGGAGGAACTTGGTGAAGAACTTTCCTGTCTTCAGGAATAAGGAATCCTCTCTGGCACTTACTTCAGGGCCCCTGTAAACAGGCTCAAAACCTGTACTTAGCAGCACTGAGGTCTTTGAGTATATAGCACCGTTAGCCCCATCTGTTCATGCTCACTGTTAACAGGAGAACTCTGCTTTGTGGTTGCTGCAGCGATGGGGAGGTGGTGATGCTTACTCCTCTGTCAGTGTACTAACAAAATACTTGTCAGTGTTTTAGTATTCAGCTGAAACTAAAGAGGAGTGCTGTAGACAGAATCAAAGGATGGTGTTTAAGAAGCTGCAAGAACATTAGAGAATGCAAATTGCTAAGACCTGGGCACAATGGATCATTTGAAAGTAAATGCCTCTAACCTTCTGCAGTAGCCAAAGGGAGGAGGCTTGTATCCTCAGATACATCTTGGTTATTTCCCTTAATGTTTGGATTTTCTCTTGGATTCTCTTTCAGACATAAGGTTCTGAGGCATTAGCAGCCTTTTATTTCTGCTTTCCTTTTTGGTCTAGGAGGACCCTTTCAGAGATTTAGATGCCTTTCTACTTTGGACATCTCAGATGGTCCTGTTCAGTAGGAACCTTTTGCCTGCAGGATGACTGGAGTATTGCTTAGAATCTCTGACATTTGCTAGTATTGCTGAAAGGACAGGGTTCTTGTTGAAGGAAGCAGAACACAAATGCATAGCAAAAGGCACAATTTTAGTAGAAAGCATGTAGCAAAAAAGTTGTTCTGTTAAATTTAATGCTGTAAAATCAGTCAATTTATAAGTTACCACAGAGAACAAATTCCTCAGACTTTAGTATTTCACAGAGAAAATTAACAATTGATAAATGTAATTTCAGGCTTAAGTGTTCCGAAGTGAGTTGAATTCTGTGTGGAATATGTTTGACTTGGATTGTCATGACTGTTGTTGATCTTCAGTCATTTGTTCACTCCAGACATAAGAGTCAGGTTTAATCTAGAGTTGGCACACAGGGAAAGCTAAATGCTATGAGGGAAAGTGTGAAGTTCCAGCAGTGTGCTTTCATGGGGTGGGAGGGAAGCTGATTTCCTTTTAGAAAAAGAGAGGACAAGGGTAAATGATCAGGTCCTTAAACAGAGCATTAAACAATCTGCAAGCTGCCTTTTACCAAAGAAACATTGTTTTGATATCTAAGATGCAATAGAAAATTTGTCATCTTATCTAATCTTTTTTTTTGCTTATACTCACTAAGATTTTTCTTTATCAGTTTTAACAGGGAACAGGCTACAAAGCACTGGAGATAGAGGAGAAGATTCCTGACAGAAAATATTCAGTAAATCTGATGATTTCTAAGGCATAAAGGTTAGTTAATGCCTTCAAGACACTAGAGATCTGAAAGAAACTCTGAGGTCCGAAATAGACTTTGTAAAGAAAGAGGGGAGGGTTGTTTTGAGAAATATTTTTCTTTTTTGATTATGTGAAACAGGATGCTAGCCATTGTATAACACTATGAAGAAAATAACAATGATTAGAAAACTAAAAGTTCAGAGTTGATAGTGTTGGTGGTAAAGATGTTTTATAATTTTAAAGAAACTGCTCCAATTTCCTTCTCGCCTGCAAGATTTGCTGCCTTTATTTCTATGAATTATTTCATTTAATATGAAAAAAATCACATTTGTTTGAAGTGAAAACAAAAAACAATCTTAATTGGAGCAACAAAGAAACTTATTTGTAATTTGTCTTTGGCACACACATGGCATTATTTCTGCAAGATTTTTGTAAATGAATCTCTTTAATTGCAAGATTATGTTGTTAGTATTGTCGGGGCTCGATTTCCTGACACATAATTTTTCTGTTGGAAAATAGGGACTATTGTAAATGGTAAATGGGAAGTTTTTTGTCTTATTCCTATTAAGCATAGTGCAAAAGAGTAACTAAGGTGACAGAGCTACCCACAATATTAGTGGAAAAAAGAAAAGGTTCGACTTGCCTGAGATAATAAATGGGAATAAATGAATAGGATAAGCTGCCAGTTTGCAAGGGATCCAGGCAAGAATGGTTCAGAGTAGTAGATAGGACTGGGCTGGAAACAAGATACGGTCTCAGAATCAGTACATGAGAACAGAAACCAGGGTACAACCCCA
>VYZW01031735.1:26366-125156 GCA_013401315.1 Balaeniceps rex
AAAATCTTGTACTAATTGGCTTGCCAAGGCCGCAGCCAACTTAGTAGAGAAAACTTACTTTCATTAGGTGGGCATAGCACTTCATTAATACTTAAAAGGAAAGTGAGTCTGTTCATAAACTGCATGTTGGAATAGTAAGGCTGTCATTTCTGTAGCTGCAGAAACCATGAAACCATCTGTGTGTTATGAGGTAATGTACACACTGGCTGAATACCAATATTGTCTAAGCTGCCAATGTCCTTCATTTGTAATGGTCACACTAACAGAAGGATCCATTGAAATTCACCGTAGTTTCTATTTTTTTTTTAAACTGTATTATGAATGCGGATGCAGAGCCACAACACTGCCATCCTTGCCGATTGCTGACATTTAAAAAGAAAAGTCAAGAGATGCATGGGCATTTCTATCACCTTCTCTTGAAATGCCACCCCATTTGACTTGACATCAAGAGCAGGTCAAACACAACTAGGTGGATCTGCCCCACCGTTGCCCCATGTCAGTTATGTAGCAGTCAGAAAGAGTCGTGCATGGTAATTGCTCTTGTTTTATGGAGGTTTCTTAGGAGTTGAAATCTTCGGGCTACTTGTGCGGGGTTCATCACTTGCTTAAGTTAACTGCTGAGCTGCAGTTTTCTAGAACTGTACTGTCATTGCTAATTTGATACTCTGCCTCTTAGAAGAGACATAGATTTCCTGTCAAAGTCGGTATTATATATTCAGCAGAACTCACCTTTCTTCTGGATGATTCACAAATTCTTCTGTGCAAAACAATCTCCTCAAGGATGTGGGCATTTTATGCTATAACTGGTATGTTTTGGATGAAATATGTTTTAGGGAAAAAAAAAATATAGGCTGTCCCATGCTTTATCAGCCCGAGGAAGCAGAAGATCCCAACCAGAAATGTACAGCCAACAGAAAATGGGTCTACACTGTTTGCCAGTATGCCTACAAATTTTTGATTGCACTTACAGTCACTGTCTGATCTCAGATGTACAGACATGGTGTTCAAGTGGAGGACTTTCAGCCATAGTAAAATGCTTGAGCAAAAGTCCTATAACTGAATGCATCCTGAAATGTTCAACTTGGCGCTGAGTTTGCATTATGACGGTGAAAAGTGTTGCTTAGAAATCTACAATGCAAAGGCAAATCTTTTAACTGTATGCAATTTACCAAAGGTCATTTCAGCGTCTGACTGTAGGAAATATCAGCCACTTCCTCACAAACAGGCGTAGACTTATTAAAGTATATAAATCCAGTGATCTAAGGTAAATCTCTCTCCCTCAGAGTTCAGTGATGCAGGTTTTCATCCATGCTTTGCAAAAGCTGTTAGTTTTAATTGCAATATAATCTGCTTGTAACGAGCTTTATTTTAAGTCAAGCAGTCAAAAAATAATAAACAGAGCAGTTTATATTAGAAAAATCCTGTTGAGTTAAAAAGACCTGTCAGGAGCTGGCTGCTTTCAAAGAAATTGAATTTTTCAAACAAATTATTTGGAGTAACTATGGATTTCTCATTTCTGTGATTTCTTCCTTTTTTGTTCTGAAATATTTCATTTTGATTCATTATATTGTAGCATAAGATGAAAATTGGGATGGTAGATTTTCATATACAGTGTGTTTTAAATTATGAAGAGCAGGAATAAGCAGAAGTAAGTACTTGAAGAAGTTTATGCTGATATTTCTGACTCATGGAATTTTTATTCTCAGGCATTTTTGACACCTGGAAGTTGAAGGCAGATTCTAAAATCCTAGAATTTCTCCCAAACAAAACTTTTATTTTTCATACTGGTTTAATCACAAGCTTTTGCTACAGCATGGAAATACTGGAAAGACTTCCTGCTTTAGTAGTATAGGGAGTATCTGGTTTAGTCAAATCGTCTCCTGTACATACTGTTTTCAGCTCTGCGTGCAGTAACTGAGGGCAGATTTACCAGCACCAGCCAAGACCGCTGGGGGCTGTAGGCCCATATGTTTGTATTTTCTAGTAGGCTACATGGAATGTAGTGGAGGAAATGATACCAAACCACAACCCATCTTCCCTGCCCTCATCATCACTGCAGCTTCATCCAGCCTGAATATAATAACCCCACCTGGATGAAGCACGTACTTTTTTACAGTGGTTGCTACTGTTGCCTAGGACTTTAAGATCCCCTGAACCAATATAAAGAAAAGTGGCAATATGAATGGCAAATCCAGTCATGGTTCAGTGAAGCAAAAATTTCAGACATTTCCTTTCCGTTTCAGTGGACTTTTGAGAGCTGTCATGGGGCTTATAGGTATATATTTTTAACTTAAAGTTAATTTTTACAGTAGCATATTCCTGCTCTAATCAAGAACAAAGGCTGTAGACATCTTTTGCATGCACAATGAAATTTTCTCTGTATCCTTCCTAGTCCTGTCAGATGTGTATGCTCATGTGTTGCTTTTTTATACTATGATTTCAGTCGGTCTGTCTTTAGTTGTGTTGTTACCTACGTGTTCTGGTTTCTTTCTGCTTCTCCCTAAATAGCAAAGATCATCTTATTTGTTTATATATTTAAAAATTCAGAACTTAGCCTGAGGCTTTTAGGTGAAAATACTGTGTTTCTAATAGGAGCTTCCTAAATAAATTTTAGTTCCTGTCCATGCTGCCATAAACCAATGCATAAATACCTAGAATTGCTCACCAATAATATTAAGGACTTTGGTGTAGTTTGCATTGGTTGTATGTGTGATGGATAGTGACTTTTTGACTTGTTTGTTCTGTAACTGCACTGTGAGTTACATCCCTTTGAAAAGGAGGTGACCAGGCAGCAGAGAAAATATTTGCCTGTTTTCCTTGTTCATTGGCTGCACTTTCAGCTCCCTGGGGCCTCTGAAAGGAGGCGATTGCTCTTCCCTCAAAACCAGCTTTCGGTGGCTGGTGGGAGAAGATTGTGGAGTACAGGGTAGGTCAGGGAGATTCAGCCAGCAGCCTGCCAGAGACTGAGATCATGGTGTGAAAAGCAAAGAGCAAAGACGGTCTTGGAAGAAACAGAAAAAGGATGACTTCTCCTTGGGAACTTATGGCAAAGTGTTGATCATCACCCAACTAAAGGTTGGACTGGATCAAGCCTGGCTGCAAGGGCATAATGGACAGGGAAGAGATTTGTTTCCATGCCCCTTTTATTTCTTACGGTGACTCACTCTGGGTCCTGCCTCTTAAAATGCCTGTAGTTATTCCTAACTCCTCTGGAGTTTTATACGCTCTTTTGGAGCCTCAGGGAGTGCTTGTTGTTAAGGAGAGATGTGCGGGTAGATCCACTGAAGAGCTCTTCTCTACTTCTGCCATTGTGCTTTGGTGGCTGGATTGCAGTAGTGGCTGATATGAAAGAAGGGCCCAAGCATCGCTAGAAATATCCACCCACCAGTGTGTGCTGAGGGGCTTGCATGGTATAAGACAATGTCAGCCCTGAGAGGACATCCCATCTACCACCTTCTCCAAATCCCACATACTTGTCAAACCTGTTCCCTTTGGCTAACCCTGCTTTTTTTCTGACTGAAACAAGAAGTGCTCTTCCAAATAGCTCTGCCAGAAAAGTGAGGCCTTCCCAGTTTGGTAACAGCTGTCAGAGAGATGGTGGCAAGCAGCTGAGAGCCCTAGATGAAATATCCTCTCTCATGATAGCTGAAGCTGGAAGAGGATTGTTGCTAGAAAGCCTAGTGCACCTTAAAGCATGTACATTCAGGGTAGAAGCCACCTGAGTATTTACAAAATATCTGCAAATAAAATAATGGTATGAAACAAAAGCATATCTGGATCACAGAGTTGTTACATATTTTGACTGTTCCTGTGTAGATGATGACCAGGACTAGCGTGAATGAGAATCAGTTGTAGGTGAAACAGGTTCAGAACAAGAGACAACCTGCCATGATTTTGCAAGCTTGGTTTGAAGCAAAATGCTGGGCTTTTGCACTATGAGTGACTCCTTTGTTTATTGTCAGGCCCTGCACTTCCATGCACAGTCAACTCACTCAAACTTAAATAAAATATTAAAATGAGTGGTTAATAAGTCATTCAACTGTTGACTTAGCAGAATCTTTTAATTTGCCCATTTTAACAAACTGTGATACTGATGTTCCTGGGTTTGACATCTTGATGACAAGTAATTCCAGAAGATAGATCTGTGAGTCCAGGGGCTTTGAAGCACTTAAGTTTCTGCTGGTGTGTTATAAATATAGAAATTCCCAGTATTAAATAGCTCTAATGTGAAATACTGCAGAAGTGAATTCACCCCAACACACACAACTCTAGTTCATTGACATCAGGGGATCTGCATGAATGTAGCTGCAGGGCAAGCTTTAGACATAGGCAAGGTCTCGAGCTGCCCAGGGCAGTGGACTGCCTTCCCTGTCTTAGCTGGGATGTGGAGGCTACCTGCGAGAGCAGCACGC
Organism: Balaeniceps rex; assembly: GCA_013401315.1. Taxonomy (NCBI): domain Eukaryota; kingdom Metazoa; phylum Chordata; class Aves; order Pelecaniformes; family Balaenicipitidae; genus Balaeniceps; species Balaeniceps rex. The sequence goes on from VYZW01031735.1 coordinate 30,779, forward strand.
AGGGAAGAGCCACTCATCCCTGCCCACCACTGCTCTGGCTTGGCGTGCATGGGCTAGGTCGTGCCTGCAGTACCAATTCCTCCTCCCTTTGCGCACAGCTGGCAATGGCAGAGTCAACTTTTCCCCTCATGCAGTGGGAGAGGGAGTCTATGTTAACTTGGGGGCTTGGGGGGAGGATTCAATGTCTGGAAGAGGCCAGGAGAGGAAAAAGGGGTCCGTAGGAGAAGCTGGGCTGTGGGAAACTGAAAAGATTCTTTTGTCCTGCTTGCACCTATAGATCTTTTGAAATCTTTATCCTTCTGTGAGAGTTTATGGAGTTGAGTCTGTTCAGAATATCAAAGAGACAGTAACAAGGTACCTTTCATCAAGTATGTATGCAGTGTGGAGGGAAAACTGCTGAAAATTAAAGAGCTTTTATATTTATTAGAGAAAATCTCTCTGCACCACAGAATGAAGGTATGATGGCAGCATGTGTTGGGACTCCTGGACTAGAGTTAACCTAGCCAGGGCAGGTAATGGTTATGATTAAAGACAGATTGGCACGAGTTGTGACACATGCTAGCAACTACAACACAAACCTTCCAGATTCCAGCCGCTAGCATAAATTGGAGTACAAGTAATGCTTGTGCCTTTGTTTTTATGGTATAGATGTATCAGGCAGTGTACCAGAAAGGTTGCCTCCAGTTTCTATCAATTTGTCCAGAAAAAAATTACTGCCGGACCTTTGCCTGGATGTATTGTAAGATAAAACAAAATCTGCTATCTAGAAGTTGGATGCCAAAGTAAACTGAACATAAGGGACAAATTTTAATTAACTGCTACAGTAATTTATTGAGGGAAGTGATTCGTTGATCACTACTTCCAGTCTTTAAATAAGAATTTGTTTTCTAAGAGAGGTACTTTTAATTCAGCTGCATTTTATTGCTTTTGGTATAGAAATTGCTGGGGAGCATTCCATGTACTCTCAGGCAGACCTGGTTAGGTGATTGCCAGAGTTCTTCCTGCCCTTAAAAATCTTTGGATATCTCTGTGTGTCCTGTATGCCTTTGAATTTCCTGCTTTTGCTTGAGATAAGAATTGTTAACACCTCCTGCTCATGTATTTCTGGCTAAAATTAAAAGTAAAGGATGGCATGTGTAATGAGGTACTGTATTTCATTTTAAGTCTTTGTTTACTGTCTGCTGGAGAGGCAGGTAAGGCATCTCCTAGTTTAAGTAATGAGTTGAGCTTCTCAGTTAAAACTAGAACTTTTTGATCTGTCTGCATCAGGGATAAAAACTGGTAGGGCCAATTTTTACAGCTCTGACCTCTTTGGTTCCCCAACACCGAACTCGTATTTCCAAAATCTCTTTCTAATGCAACTAGGGTGGTAGAAATGGATGTGGATGTCTAGAAAAAAAGATGCTAATAACTGGCTGATGATGTCATCTAGACTTACCCCATGGTGTTCATGTCGTTAAAACAATTGAGATGATTTTTTTTTTCTTGTTCTGTCTCCTGCAGAATGATGCCAGGTTAAGTAGCTAGTATAGATGATGTATTAATAGGTCATTGAACAGGCATTGCTGTTGCTCAGACCATTTATTTCATATGTGCTGCTTCAATTATGTTATCACTGTAAGCTTTCTTATTGATTAGCTTAGAAGTAGTAATTTCCCAACAGATTATAGGAGCCAGTATGTAATGAATGTTTCTGACATCAAAAAAAACTTATTCATGGAAAGTATCTATGTTAGAAATGACCTAGAATAAAATATATGTATTATATATTACATGTATAACTGTTGGTCAGTTTGTAATAAATAATAAAAAATATTTTTATCATGCCCCATCACTCTTCTCTGCATAAGTTTGCTTAAAATCATGTAAAAGTTTGTTTCCATATGCTCTAAACAAACTTGACTTGTTTGAGGTGAACTATTTTTTTTGCTGAGCCAGGACAAAAAAAGAAAGGCTTCTTCAATTTATTCTTATGAGAAACAGGAATTCAAATGATTTTTATATTATTCTGTGAAAAAGACCTGGATTAGGATGGATTTGAGAAAAGGGAAGCCTGCTGTATATTAGTTAAACTCCATGCAAGCTGGTGGTGCTATTGCATATGGATTTTGCTAATAAGTAGGTTTGATTTTTTGGGTCACATGGATTGCCTTTTCAGGAATTCTGTTTTGAATTTTTGCGTTGAGTGAGCCTGCAGAGGTTTTCAAATCTGTGACTGGAAGCTTTTCCAAACAGTTTTCTTCTCAGCTGGAGAAAATTGTGCAACATTATTACAAAGTCTTACTGGCAAGGTATTTTGGTCAGTACAGCATGATTTTCTTCTACTTTTAAAGATCATTTCTCACCAGATGGGAGCATACTTGCCATTTGAATCTTTCTAGCTCTTTTTGAAATTCCAAGGCAGCTAATATACATACTCAGGGATGCACAGCTTATGCTAATTTGGTTAGCTATTAGAGTCTTCCATTTTTAGCCTTCTTCCACCTGCCTCTATCAGTATCTCCAGGTTATCCCTGTACATGCTTAGGGGGCACGTTCAAGCTGTTTGGCCGCCTGCGTGCCTGGCACAAGCAGGTGTCCTGTTGAAGCCGTTTGGCTGCCCAGACACGTACAGTAGGTGAAGGGTAATGTGCAGTGGACTGTGACCTGAAGTAGTGAATGCATCTAACAAAGTGAAAACAGATGATAATGGAAATATAATTTAATAGCCATTGCCTTGTATGAGCAATGGATGCTCCTACATCTCCATTGTATGACTAGAGCCCAAAATACTGTGAAGTGTGATGTCCATTGCAGTTTTGCACTGCTGAAGTTCTGAATAGTGAGTGTATTTGGCATAAGGAGGTAGAACAGAGCTGCTATGTGCATCACATGCACATGTATGATGGAACGATTACACATCGCATTGGGGGTTGCACTGGCATCAGCAGTGGCTATGGTTTAGCAACTGTATATCTACCGCTGCCATCCTTGTTCAGCTACCATTTTGCTCTCTGTCCCCACGCATCTCCCGAGATAGGCACTACAGCACAATCCTCTGAATCCCTTCAGTGTGGTCATTTGCACACTTGCTTGAAGCAGGGGTTTGAGGGAAATTTTGGGGAGGGTTTCTGAGACAGGATGGAAAGTGCAGATCTTTTAATTTACCTGCGAAGCACAACTGTTTTGCTCTGTAGTTTCAAGATGAAGGTGAGGCTGAATGGGTTGGCATTATACATAGTACACTGACAGCTTTCACTTGAAAGCTTGAAAATTCACTCTGCCACACATCTCATATTGCTCAGTCTCTCTCATCTCCCTTACTGCTTATTAACTATTTTGTTAGTGCATTACCGGACAAATAGGGTTCCGGGGTACTGTGATCTTAACCATGTGAGGAAACTGGCTTTAGGGTTTTTATGTAGCAAAAATATCTTAATGGATTTTCTTATAATAGTCGTCATTTAGAAGAGACCAGAATTAGAAGTTGTCATCTAAAAAAGAAATCTGCATTCTCCCTGAATCACTTGGAATAATTTAGTATAGTAGAAACAACTTTGTAGTTATAGTTTCACAAACAAACAAGACCATATTTATAATCTAATAGTCCCTGGTGTAGGCTTGCATTTATTTTCATAAAAACAAGGGTTTACAACTAAGCAAGAAGTCCTGTGTTGATAAAGTGGATGGGTGCTTATAGTTAACCATCTCAATCTGACTTTGCAAATCAGTTTGTGTATACTACCTACTTTACGAATCTGTTAATGAACCAAGATAGCTTCAGATACAACAACATATAAGTTTTACGTATATTTACATACTGTATATTTTTTATGGCTATAGCTGTGACTCTGTTTATTTAGCTGACATTTATATAATAAATGACAAATGTGCTTTCAGGTTGTTGAGTATTACAGGTATGTGTATGTCAAATATTGCATAAGCTTTGTAGTCAACTAGAGGATGTGTAGTGTAGTCTGTTAGTATGCTTTGGATTCTGCTGGAGAGAGAGGATCTGTGATTCATTGTTTGGCCACTGAGATGTCAGTGTTGTAGCGCTTTGCTGCTGACCTGTTCTGGTATTATGCTGTATTTATTACAGTGGTCTAGAGATGTCACTGGCTTGGAAGAGGCAGGGGCTGGAGGAAATACTAACACTTAGAAAGCAGCTGGTACTGTTAGGGAGAAATTAGGGTAAAAACATAAAGTCAGAAGGGAATTCGGATTATGTCAGTGAACATGTATATGGGACTTAGACTGTGTATCGATTCCATGAAGTGGAAGTGCTGCTTCTTGCCAGTAGACACTTTCTGGCATCTGTCTTGGAATAGATGGGCTACTTTCTGTGTTACATCATCCCAATGTTGTTACCAGAGCATAGATTAGACTTCTATGTAATCACTGCAAGGTGAAGGTCTGTATTTACGGCTTATGCTTCCTAAAGTGAATGTGTTAGCGTGCTTTGCTTGAGTTTGCACTGTCTATGTGAAAGAATAGTGCGTGAAAAGTAAACATGAACTTAAGGAAATGTATTTTTATATCTTGGCATTCTAGTGACTCGCATATTAATTACAAGCAGCTCATAAATGCAATGATGATCTTCCTAGCTGTGGACCTGTAAACGTATGGCATCTGAGAAGCAAGATGTGTTAATTTGGACCTGCCAAGAGTTGTAAAGGCTGTGCAGGACAAAAGCTGCCTTCATCCGTTTGTGAGCAAGATGCTTGCAGAAAATGCATTTGCTAAAATCGTAACTGAGATCAGAGTTTGGCCTTGCAGTGAGAGTCACTTAATGCTGCTGCTGCTAAATCTCACAGCAGGACACAATCTCTTTTCATTGCTGTGTTGACTCTGCAAGAAAATGAAAGTATTCTTAGTCCTGTTTTTAAAGGTACAAAGTAATTAGTTCTGCCATTACAATGAAAGATTGGAGACGTTTCTTCTGAAAAAGGAGGAATAATTTTCATTTTTTTTTAGGTAGGCTAGATATTAAGCAGGTGAAATGTTTCCCATGTTTATTATTGCAGAGTACTCTCATCTCTTTGGACTTTAACGCTGTAAATATGTACTGGCTGGCTAGATGAAAAGATAATGTGGAAGAGAGAGCATTAGTGATCTTGGTCATCCTAAATGCATTTCTGCATCTATTGCATGCTGAGACTACTTAGGTGAGTATAAGTAGGCAGCCTCTAGAATATGAGAGGGAAGAACTAGAATAATGGAATATGATGCTCTCACATCCTAAAAGTCAGTGAGACTGGATCTTTCCCTCCTCACTGTGAAGAAGGGTGTCTCCACTCCCACTGCCTTTGTCCTGAGGTTCCCTTTCCCTGAGGTGGCCTGGATGAAGAGGGAACTTTACCTAAAACTTTGCACATTCACATAGCTGATCTTTCAGTAAACCCAAACTATTGAAATGTAGAGGGAAAAGTGCAGAAAAATGCATTTTCTGCAGCAATCCCTCCAGAGTGATCCTAAGCAAGAGCTGAGGTGTTTGATGCCCTCTGAGATTCTGTAACCCCCTGTTATAAATCTCTCAGTTGCATAGAAGTCCACCTATATTGAAAGAGGGGACAAGAGGACAGTCCTGACACTCCCCTGTTTACAGGTCACTCTCCCTGTGTTTTTAGCAAGATTTTTGAGCTTTTGTCTTGGTCTTTTTTCTTAATCAGATCTTGAGAAATTGTTGTTCTCCCCTATGATATCCAAGCATTTCACCTAAGTTTGGAGAATGGTGGAGACGAGGGCAGCACTATTCTGTGTTAATGGAAACTGGGGAAGGTTATTTCCTTAATTTCATCTGAGTGGTGTACCTGTCCAGGGACATCACTGACTCCTTCTAGCAGTGGTGAATGATGTATGCAATAGAAACTGGGTCTCACATCCTTTTACAAAGGTATAGGGATTTGTTAAACACCCCATTTTGCTGGGCATGTGGTGAAGAGTGGACTTGTTGCTGTACTTTGTGAACACTGACTCTCATGACATGCTTCATAACCTTCACACCTAGTTCATGGGATCCATGTTCTCCCTACATTAGAAGATGGGAGACTTTTCTGGAGTTGTGGATTAATTACAAAACAACCCTTAAAACAATAAATCTAACATCAGCCAAGAACAAATAATCTCTTTGGGCTGCTTGCTCAAGGATTGTGTGCTACTTCAGGCATACTTGTAGCTGTTACTGATAATAATCGTTGTATCACAGCTGCCAGTGGCTACAGCAGTACCCACAACCTGGAACTTTCCATTCTTGTGGCAAGATATTGAATCTAATTAGAGGAGCTTTTGTTTTGTTTATATTTATCTATTGTGAAAGGAGGTAGAGGAATGAAAAGCAGCATGAATCCATGTGATCCTGGAATGACAAACAGGAACTCTTCCCCTCTGGACATTCCAGTGGCTTTATTTTGACCTTGGGAGAGCAGCCTTGTGAAACAGGTAGGGACTGTCAAAGCTGTCTCCTGTGTTAGTCAAAGTCCAGTTTTATTATAAGTCCAAAGTCCAGCTGGTTGTTGTAAGCAGCTGCAATATAAAGTTCCCAAAAATTGCCTGTTAGCGATTTCAGACTTTGTATTTAGTGTAAAACAGGAGCTGGGGGGGGAGGTTTGGTGTTTATTCATACAGAGGTTTTTGCTCGTTTTCCACCACTAAGCATACGTGAGGCTTAAACTGAGCAAATCTGTATGCAGTCCCACACCATAACACCGACAAAATTCTTTAGGCCGTTCTGCTAATACAGCTCTCATCAACCATCACCACTTTTCTTGACGATGTTCAAACAGCCTATTCACTTGTGGGTCCTTCAGCTGGGAGAACAACAACGATAAAGTAGGTTAAAAAATGTTTGTTCAATGTTTGTTAGGAAGAAGGTGGAAAGGATGAGAGAGGTTGAAGTATTATGGGTTGGCAGAAACTCAGCAGGAACCTCTGGAAGGAAGAGAGGAGGATGTGGATTGAAGAAACTGGAGCCCTGAGGGCAATCCTCTAAAAATATATTAGAACAGCACTGTCAGTAATATTATTCTCAAGACACGCAAGTCCCGCACTCCTAATTGAAAAGTGCCAGGGGTAAGGTGCTCACCTTGAAACTCATTATCTGCTTGAAATAATTTCTTTCATTTGCTACTGCTAAGGACTTGTTTTAAACTGAAGTAAGAGTTAGAGCCTGAAATACCATTTTCTTCTTGTTCTGAGACAGAGTTCTCTCAAAGGTAACAGTAGAGTCCAGCTAATAAGGCCTGGTTTATTTAGGATATGTATTTATGATTTACTAATTATTTAGTGCCTCTGAGTTTGATAATATTCCTCCTGTCACCCCAAAATATTGCAGTATGGGAGGTTTAATCATAATTCTAATTTGAAGTACCTGTCTATCTGATATGCATGTATGTATGTATTTATCATTACACGTACCTTTGGGCGCTACTGTATGGTTCAGGGGGCTGCTCTAGAGACCTTGTCCTGAAGTTGTTGCAGTCTAACTAAACAAAAGAAGCAGGAGAAGAGAGAACTACCATTTCTCAGAACAGGCTGGGAACAGAAGCATTAAAAATTCAGTGACTTATGTAAAGTCATGTGCAGATTCTTATACACACACAAGGTTTATTGAATATGATTATTGATTACTACACTTTTTCCTGATTATTATAAAATGAGAGAAGAATTTGTGCTATGAATAGGAATCTGTTATCTTGTCCTTAAAGTTCAGTGCAAACAGTTGAAAAGCTAGAAAAAAGAAACAGGACAATTTACGAACAGGACAGAAATAAGCTCTTCTCTGTCAGTTGAAAGCTGAATCCCAGGGGAGGTAGTGATTATTCTTGAGTAATTCATATCAACCTGTTGCAGAGGAGGAGAGAAAGAGAAGTTGAAGACTGGGAGGGGCAGTAGGCTGTTACAGCTTTAAGGGCTACTTTACTTATCTCCAGGGCTCACATTTAATCCAGAGTTCAGTTCAGCAGTTTGCAAAATTGATGTCTCTGTTCCCAATTCATCTTCAGACTCTTAGGCATATCTTCATTAATCCTGTGATTCAGGAATAAGGCAGCCATGTGTGTCTGGAGACACCCACCCACAGCACAAACAAAGTATCGCTCTAATTTCTTCTGGGATCTATTTGCATAGTTATCTTAGTCATATGAAACAGGAGCTGAGTGAGCAATGAGCTAAGTGACCCTTCTCCAGATCTGCAGCTTCCTTACACTGCTAGGAGTAGCAGCACTCATCTAACAGGTTGCTATTGAGAGTGGCAAAGTAATTGGCTTGCTCAAAATGATAAATACTTCATGCTTCCTGAGCTGTGCAGTAGCAACAGGAATTAGTCTTGCCTTTTCTTGCCATCCCTTCGGACCCGCCAGAATGCAGAAAGGTAAGCGCCCCAGCAAAAGCAGTGGATGGTGAGGCAGGCTGCTCTGTGCTTGGCGGGGGGACCAAAATCTGACAGCATCCAGCCATGAGGTCAGCAAGAATGAGGGCTGTGGCAACTGAGCATCTTTGATTTTTTTTTTTTTTTTTTTTTTTTTTTTTACACCCCTATTGCTTATGCAGGGAGATTAGCATCAACACTCAAAAGTTGAAGCAAATGGAGTGGCTTGCTGTTCCCTCTAGCTTTTTCCATGTTTCATTTCAGTGCTTAAGTTGCAAATCCAAAGTATGATTTGTTGAGGTTTTTTTTTCCTGCTCTTCTTTTTCTTGGTGGTATTGAGTGGTGTGGCAGTGTCTGACTATGCGAAACAAACAAAAAAAAATCCTGACTCATTCTGGGAGGAAGGGGGATGACGGCTGCTTGATTTCACCAGTGGGAGCTCCGCTCCAGACTTCATCAATCCTTAGTCCTGTCAGCCTGAGACAGAAGGGACCATGCAGCTCTCTTAGGAACACGAAAATCATGTAATCCATCATCTGAATACCAGACGTTGGGTTGCTGAAAAGGGTTGATTATTGGTCCAGAACTTACTAAATTCAATGGCAGTGTTTCTTTCACCTCAGCAATCCTTGGGTCTCGGTCCTCACTGTATCAGCACTTTTAGGAACAAAGCCTGTCCCTGACACTGAATTACGGGTCTCAGTCCAATACATTTCTGGAATTCTAAGGTTCATTTCTCCCCAACTCACTACACTTCTTCATTTCCTTGTGACTTGTTTATGGCAGGATGAAGTTGTTATTTAAGGCCACTTTCATGAGCAACTTCAAGCTACGCTCACTAAAAGTTACCATTTGAGTCTGTGTTCTGTGACTGCTTTATACGTCAAAATCAGTCCTCAGTGTGTCCTTTGAAATCTGTTTTTATGCAGAAATTTCTAATATCCTTGAAAGCTGGCAGGCAGCCCTGGAAAGACCTGATTTTGTGGGATATAGAGTTGCATCAGGTAAGTGCTGAAGGAAGTTTCAGGCACTTTCTGTATTCCTTCTTGGAGTGAGTGCTCCTTGTAGTTTGGCTCTTCTATATTCAGGTTACATGTTTCTTTAGCTTATATTCTCATCAAAATATTTTGTGTAGTTTATGTAGCTTTTTCTGAAAAACAAAACAATCTCATTTTTTTGAAATATTTAAATGAGTTTCTACATGTTTGCTTCTGCGGGCTTGAAGGTAAATAACTCTTGGCAGCACTTTCTAGAGCATTGCCTATTCAGCAAAGTGTGGCTGTAGCAAGGACTGTCTTTGGTGCTTGCCGGGCTGCGCAGAGAGCCGGGGCTTGTCCGTAGGGTGTGAGAGGCCTTAGCACGAAGATACGCACAGTGGTGTGTTAGTGTGGCATGGCAGAGTACTGCCTGGGGATAAGAAACCCAGTCCAAAATGAGCTGCAGGCAAGCTACATCCATGCCACTTCTTAGCTAGTAAGCTTTATCTTTTAGGTTATGCTACATATGTAAGGGATGTGCCTGCCAGTGGTCAGACATACAACAGGACTAAACACTGAAAAATGGACATGTCTGTGTGGTTGGGTGCAGACATATACGTCTTCTGCCCATGCTTAAAGCTGTCTGCGTGCTGGTGTGGAGGCTTGGCAGCTGCGGTAGTTCGGTGTTGTGCCTGAGATCTGCCTCTCAACAAGGCTTATTGCCACCGGTACAGCGCCGTAGCAATGCAGCCATATGGCCCCTGGACTGGAGCTGCCTTGCCTCAATTAGGAGCCTGCAGAGAGGGGGATTGCATGTGTCTGCACTGGTCTGCATATGCACACCCTCTAATTTCCCAAGTGGTGCCCTGTGTATTCATCAGAGACTGCTATTCTTCAGTCTGCTGTGCCATCCCTCTGGCTCTGGTGTGGGACACGCTGCTCTTCAGTTAGCCCTGGGGTGCCCACACTAGGAAACGCGTTGCCATCCTGTTGCCAAAACACCTCAAGAACACTTAGCCTGATAAGCTTAAACATCTCTGTGGAGGTATATAAAAAGTCACCCAAATTAAATCTGCCCTCTCCATCTAGTTTATCTGTTTAAAAAAAGAAAAGAAAAAAAAAAAAGAAAAAAGAGAAAAAAGATCAACTTAGTTTTAGGAGCATGAAGAAAGGAAGAACAGTGCTATGTCCTGCGTCGTTGCTACTTTAAACAAGCTAATTGCAGTTACTATACAGTGAAAATAAAAATGACGGAATCATCAATTTACGTTTCAAATTAGTGTCTTGGTTTTCTTCTTTTGTTAAAGAGAAGGGTTAAAGGGTTTGACCAGAGGTATTTATAGGGAACCTCACACGTCTTTAGTGGAGAAATAGGAATGTGACTGACATGATTTTCAAATTTACCTTGCAGCAAGCAGTGTGAGAAAGGAAGCAGCAGGGAACTGGCATAGTGAAAACGTATCAGTACTTGTCTTCTGTGATGAAGAGCAAACATTCCTTTAGTGCTACACATTTTTAATTGCTCATCCGAGGTTCTAGGGGCTGGTGGGCTGGGGCGCATCCTATTTGCAGCCTCATGATAAGCAGCTGTTTCCTTGGCGAATTCATTTCTGAAAGTGAGATAATCCGATTTGAACGGAGCTGCAGACACCCACTCATTCTGCCAAGCAAGGAAAAAAGGGGGAAAAGAAAGATTTTTCTCTGTTTCTTCCCTTGCACTCTGCCATGATTCAAGGACAGATAAAAATCTTGTCCTTGTTTCTCTCCTTGTTTGTGGCCCTTGATAGCTTTGTAAGCTTGGTTATTTTTGCTGGAAATTACAAACTCACTTCATTCTCCTTGGCGTAATTCTTGAATCTGTAAAACTGAAGCTGTGCCAATACACAGGATTTTGATTCAGCAAGGAATGTCAGAAAATGTTTGATCTAAAGCATATTTTAAGCCCACCTGTATTCAGCAGAGCTCTCAAGCTGTTTGTATTAAGGACTTGCAGTGCCCAAGAGTATGCAAAACTCCTTGTAATATGGAGGATGTATGGGCATCTGTGCGCTGTACACCTCCAGGTGTCCATCTCTTATTTATCAGATGCCACAGTTGTTCAGCAATTTCACAATAAATTTTTGAAAGTTTTTCACCTTCACTTTGGAAGAAAAAATGCTTTTGTATTTGACTGTGACTTTCCTCCTAACCCCCTTCTCTATTTTTACATTTTCTCAAATTGTCACAATATGCTAGAAGTTGGATGAATCTTTCTCTGGGCACAGATGTCTCTTACGAACTGCCTGAACAGTGTGGTGTGCAAACCGCATTGCTCTTTCATCAGCTTCCCTCAGGCCCTGATCCGTCAGAGACTAATCAACGGTCACCGAGTTGTCATGTTTTCTGCTCTCTGCACTTCCGCACAGTGCTGTGCGTGAATGTACACCGAGGTATGAGTGAGTCTAAGCCTTGCACAGCGTGAACTTGGAAATATCCAGTGAGTTGAGGAACAAGCATAGACATGGCACTAAATGGGCCAGAGGCAGCAGGGCTTTCTGGAAGGCAGACAGAAGAAATTCCTTTTTTTAATTTTTTTTATTTTCTGAGGGAGAGCATGTACCTAATGCCTCAGAAGGTTGTTTGGCTTCCCAGACAGGCTGCATAGTAGAGAGAGCAGGAGGCAGGGGTGGCAACTGGCTGGGCTCAGCTGCATTACACTGAGAACAGGAGGAGCACAGGATCAAGGAGCACTGATGAAATATTGAGGCCCAGTCTGGGGGATGCACAACCTGATAAAGAAAATTGTTTGAAAAAGTTCATATCTAACGCCGGGTTTACTGTGTGATGACTTGCTGAAGAGGGACAGTAACTGCAGCAAGACCCATCTGAGACAGGCTCTGCCGAGTGACCTGCAGAGATTTGCTCCTCCAGAGACCCGTTTTGCGGGGGGATAGTCTAGGTCAACATGAGGGCACTGTGCTTATGGGTGCTTCCTCTACGTGCTGGTAGCCTTGTCAGAGCCTTTGTGGCTGTCATTCCTGAATAACTTTTATCTCTCTGATTTCAATGTTATAAGCTCTATTCTGTCACAGACACTTTCACTTTTTTTAGATTAAGAAAAGTAACATTTCACCCTCCCTGCAGCTGTGCACAGTATATTTACCATTAGATAACAACATCCTTAAGGCAGGATTCACCCAAGCCTGTATGTCTGTAAAATTATATCCCAGTCTCCCCAGAACATGTCTCCACTATGAAAAAGAAGTTACCTCAGTAATATGAACCCATGTCAGGAGCAGAGAGTGTCTCTGCAATAGAAAAATACATTCATACTGCCTGCTTAGATGAGGAACTGTTTACCTTAGAGTATCATTTCCATATTTAGAAATATGTTTATTTTTTGTATCTGTAAAGTATTTATTGGCTGTAATTGATGAATCCTCTGTCTGGGGACTCCTCTTGGCACTGTGAGCGGGCCAGACTTCATGGTAGTAGAATAGGTCTCTCCCAACTTCTATCATTTAAAGGCTTCATATAGATGCTTTTGTAAGGTGTGTAGCAGTGGCAGTCCAAAGGTTAAACGGCTGCCTTTCAGCTTCTGCACAGCACTTATATGGGATTAGGTTTTCTCAGTGGGTCTCTAGGTACTCATAAATCAGAGTCCCCTTGCTATGATTTCTTCCTTTTTCTGTAATCTTTCCAAGGAAGCAAGTGACCTCTTCTCACTGGGATAGTGCAGATGATGATATTTTTCCCTGTAGCAAGCTACAAAACTTTTTTGTTCTGTTCTTAGAAGGTTATTGTTGGGGGGCAGGAGGGGAATCCAAACGCCATCTCATGAGAGAGAAAAGTGGTAACTCACTGCTAATAGATTTATCACAAGATATTTGTTGCTCTCCATGTTCTGGTGGCCCACATGCCCCTTTGATGCATTTGGCTGAACCCCTCATCCCAGCATGATTTCTTCACCTACTTCCTGAATTTCCTTCTGGAAATACCAGAGCTGCTTTCTGCATGATAAAAAAGTTTTGGGAGTTTATATGTGTATGGAAAGGAACATGGCAAAAGGGCACTGAATAAAATGTCTGCCTTTAGCCAGCAGCTGGTGTGACTCTGTTGCGTGCTGCACTGGCTGTACTTCATTTATTATGCTCCTGTGTAAATATTAGGCGATTTAATACTTAGTGGTTCATAGTTATGCTTCTTACAGGACATTTCTCAGTATGTGCCAGTGGGTGGTATTAAAGTGTAATACACAAGACTGAGTCCAGCCAGTTTACAAGTGCTTTTTTTATGTTCCGCCCATCCCTTCCTCTCAGAGCATTATTAATCGGGTAATAGTGATGTCTATGGTACTAGAAGGAGATTCCGAAAGAGAATAGTGCTTCCTTGCCAGATATAAGTCAGAACAGAGAGCAGAACTGGATTGGAATTAAGTTTGTGGACTTAAGTTTGAGCCTGAGAAAAGTCTTTAAGGCTCTAGGCTGAATGGCTCCTAAGGTAATGGAAGATGTAACATTTAAAATTCAGAGACTGAGGGAAAGAGGACTGAAGCCTGAGAATTTACCATGGAGGTGACAGGGGATACAGGTGTTCCGTGACTGGGATGTGCAGACTTACTGCAGCAGTGTGTGCTCATATTTGACAGTTAAGGCCTGCCTGGAAGTGCAGTCTGGCATGGCCCGGGATTGTCCCAGGTCTGCAAGCTGGAAATTCTCTGATGAAGTGGATTTTTCTTGGGAAAAAGCATATTTGTCAAGTCTGACATGTTTCACAGAAATTTGCCAGTTTTGAGGAGCTTCTGACAAAACACATACAGGAATTACTGGAGATGAACAAGGTTTGCTGCCATTAAGACCAGTGCATTGCTCTAGGGTAGGGGCTTCTGGAGCACCTAGTGGTGGTGCTGATGCTCCTTGGGCACCAGTGGTGTCAAGGTGGCTCCCGCTATTTTGATTGCTCTGGAGCTTTCAGGATTACTCTAGGCAATCTGCTCCAAGACTTCCACGTCCTTGTTCCAGCACAAGGTGGCCCATGCATTGCAGTTGGAAGACCTCTCAGAGGTCTGCTCTGCTAAAGGCAGATGAGACTGCACAAATTTAATAGGCTTTGGAAATCTGGTGAGCAAGCTGTTTGTCAAGGGGCTGTCATTTTTCATTCAGTGACTAAAAGTTTACGGATTTGGGTGCTGGGAGCAGAGTATAAACTAGAGGGCCCTATGATACCAGGTTGCATGAGCAGTGATGGGAAGTCTGTCATGGGTCAGCAGGTTCCTGCCAAAATACAAGATGGGTGTGAAGAAGTCACACCCAGAAGTCACCGAGACTGGAAAGGTAGGGACATGAGCCAGTGTTTATCACTTGGTGGAGGAATTGCAAGGCACCTTGGTATAACATCCAAAGGCAATACACATTGCCTGGGAGTACTTTCTCTTTTAAAAGGAGAGGAAATAATGGGCATGATGGTAAATCACGCCATGTCTTTCGTGGTTTGAGGCAGCACTAGATCACTTAACTGAAATCATTGTCAAATACCAAAAATAGTGCATGACAAGTAATAGATGGCAGAATTAACAATATTTGCTGAAAAATTCGTAGAGACTGATTCTTCTAAGATTTCTTTATGCTACTTTTGCAGCTTGAGGAAAGAACAAAATAACACCTTTCTGAGAAATAAAGACAATTATTATATAAGGGAAAAAATTTGCATTAAGTGATCCTTTAGTGTACCAGCAGCTTTAAAAAGAGGTCAGAGCCCTCAGTCTTAAGAATTTAGCAGCTCTCAAGCTGAAAGCTCTGTTAATCCAGAGAATAAGAGAAAGCAGATCAGCTTTCTCAAGCTTTAATATAGTAAACTGCTGCCAAGCAAGTAAATTGATCTCAGAAAGGAAGGAACAACAGAATTTGGAAGTGCAATAAAAAATAAGATGTGACCATAAAACGCAACATAAAAACATATGTTTAATGCATTTTTATTTTTTATTTTCCATTTAGTGTTGTGATTATGCCATAGCTAACAGCAGCCATTACACAAATCAGCGGCAGACAGGCTGAAATACTGTTTCAATTACCCTGCTCACAGCAGCTCACCCCAGCCCAGCTATAAATAACTAGCAGATCCTCCATTGCTCCATGGATTAAGATTAAAGATATGCAGATAATTTAAACCCTCAACATGCACTCCTCCACCGCAGAATGTATTTTGGAGCCAATTGCTTGTGTCCCCCAAAAGAGAGTATACTGCTGGGAGGCTACCATCAAATGAAGCATTAGGCTGATAGTATTTTATGACAAGGTAATGATAGACTAAGCCAAAGCATTTCATCTCTCTCTGTATATGTCGCTTTGTGTTAGATAATTAGGAAATGTGTTTTCCCCTCCTCTAACCTCTTCAGGCTCCTGGAGAAATTAGCCAGTCTGTGTGTGACATGCTGCCTTCACAGAAGGGAGCTATGTTCCACCAACTAGGCTGGAGGGAATCTTGTTCCTCAAAATTCTGATATGTTTAATCTGTTTCAGTTAAGATGATAACTAATACAAGCACTTACAAACATAACTCCTCCATCCTCTCTCTCTTTCTCTCCCTCTATTTCTGGAGAGTTGGTGCTGTACCCCTAGGACACCCAAACGACACAAGAAGCTAAATTATGCACGGAACAGCATCCCCCAGAAGTTTTCTTATTGTCTGAACATCTCTGGGTTTAAAATAAACTGGATTCTGAGATGAAAGAAAAGGAAGAAAACACAAGACGTTATGGGAGCTGAGTCGGTTGCGGGAGCAAGCCGGTTAAGCTTGTGTGCTATGAATGCGTTGCTTAGAGAAAGTACAGGCTAATCGACTGAGAGAATATAATTGTCTTTGAGCTACCTACAGAAAACTGGGTAATTCAGTGCAGAATATTGCAGTGTCTACTTTGAGCAGACCAAGTCCTTTGCAGGTTCTTGTCCTCAGCTCTAAAGTTAACTTGGGATTTATATTGATGAACATCTTTCTAGAAACAGACACTTAAAGCAGCTCTTTCTCACTAAGTGAAAGAGGAAGAACACAATTTTCTTCTGTCTCTTCAGATTTTACTGAATACATCAGTGTTAAGAGCTCATATCCAGGATGTATGAGACACGATTTTACTGCCCTTAACTTGACAGGACCACAGTCTGCATGTTGTATGGGCTAGTAGAGTGCCCTAGCCATCAGAGTCTGCCGAGTTTTTTGATTTTCAGCAAACAGCAAAATGTTGATTGAGGCCAAGTAAGTAAGAGTGAGAAGTAACATGGTAGCTAACTCCTTTCTTTACCTGCAAAGTCTTGGACTTCAGGCTTATTTATCTCACAATAAATGTCCTTGGATTTAGGTTCTTTTTTCTACTCTCCTGGATGGAAGTTACAGCACACTATGCAGTAAATAATTTTCTTTTTTCTTTTTTTTTCTGTGATTCAGGGTGTATTTTACAACTTTAACAGGGAGGTTAGATAATACATTTTGGTTTAAATGTTAGGGAATTTAATGGGGATGTTGTTTATAGTCCCTGCAGAAAGGGAAGAACATTGAATCTGAATCTGCCATGTTTTAGATAAATTTTTCAGTCACTGTGCTATGAGGTAAGAGCAGGAGATTGGAAGAGAGCCATGCTGGGGTGTAAAAAGCAGTAAATTACTGAGTTTGTGAGCTCTGCTGTACGCATGACCTGGGCAGCTTACTCCTCCAGGATGTTGTGGATACAGAGAGAGGCAGACATATAGGACGCTTGAAGAACTTCAATAACTAGGAAAATCCAGTTCCTAGGTTAGATGGGTTAACTCTGACCCTCTGTATACGTTCATTTTGCTCATTCCCATCCCTCTCTGTACTACTTTGATATAATCTGTTGCTGGTTGTTCTGAACATCTAAATGCTTTATATATCCTAAAGGAGTTTGAGATGTCCGCACCATTTATTGGTGCGCTGATCAATTAACCCTGTGTTTTACTGAAGGTAGTTTGCTCAAACTCCTCAGCACACATACGCATTGCGTGTGAATACCTTTATTCTTTCTCCTTTTGCAGTGAAGTTTTGCTGATTTATACTGCGTGAGGATGTGACCAGATAAGCATGTGTGTACACAGAGGGGAAATACAGTGAGTAAAGGAATAAGAAGAAAAATAGCATCATAGGAACAGTTTGGACTCTAGTTTCAGTGAATAAAGGAACCCGCTCAGATATAGTACCGCCTCATGGGGGTATGAAATGGTCAAACAGACATAATCTGCTAGATGACGTCTGTGACATTTTATTCTTTTCTTGTCAGCATGCTTGCCAGAACAATGGATGAGATATTTAGAGAAGCAGAAGCCTGTTCTCTTTTGTTGGCGTTGTCGTGTTTTTGCAGTATGACCTCTTCCCCTGTTTGGGGTTGCAACGTTGAGACCACCACTTTTAGCGGTAAGATGAAAGTACAGCGTGCAGTAAATAGTTCAGGATTGAGAGGAGGTATTTGTAACCGTGATGAGGATTATGTCTACGAAGAAAAGAACCAGCATCCTCAGATAGTCTTGAGAGATTTGGGGACTTCACGCTGCTGGAGTTCCTGAAGAAGACAGTTATGGACAACTTCATAATTGCATAGGTGTGTTGAGTATCCTCTGCGGTGAAAAAATGCCCCCAAGCTTGATGTTTGTTTAGAAGACACACAGATTTATTTGATTATCATCTGTGAAAGTGTCATATACACAGATCATTAATCCAAGGCTCCAATCCATTGCCCTGTGATGAGGTAATTTGCTGTAAAGCATAACTGTAACTCCTGCACTTAAGACATGAGTATTAACAGCCCTCCAAACGAGGTCAAAAAGTCATTTTCTGGGCTGCAGCTGGTTTTGCACTTTAAAAATACTGCTGTGAAACAGCCACTTTACTTCTGCTCCAAATGCGACTTTAAAATGAAAGGGAATTTGTTTCAAAAATAAGGGCAAGAGAGTCTTTTGCCGTAATCGCAGCCCTGAAGCTTTTGTTGTGGTAGGACCCAGCAGAGTCCAATCTAAACATATGCTGATCACCTGAAATTCCCAGGGTATAGTGGTGACTACTAAAAAGTCTGAGCTGTTGTAGAAACTCAGTACCCTTGTTGGCAGGCTGAGAATTAACCTTGCTTCTGTAGAGAGAGAAGACCACAGCTGCCTGCCCCAGGTTCCTCTCCGTGAGGGAAGTGAAGCTTTCCCCTGGCTGAAGGAAATCATTGCAGCTCCCAGGCAACGCACTGTAAGAGAGATGCACCTGCGTTGCTCTGCTTTTCATGTGCATTAGGTATAGGTGGGAAGGAGTCATGCTAGTCGTAGTATAAGGCAGAGACAGAAGTAGTAGTCACATCTTGCTGAGAGTTCTCCAAACAGCTGAAGATTTTAGATGCTTTTAGGAAAGACTTGGTATCACCTCTGGTTAAGTATAGTGAGGGAATAATTTCTGTGGTGGGAAAGCTTAGGTGCCAGAGGGCTGTCTCAAAGGAACAGGTTGAATTGCCTTGAACAAAGCCAGGGAAGATAAGTTCCTTCTCTTCCAGCTCCCACATTGCATTAATCTCTTGTGACAATGCAGTTAAGTGAGGGAATTCTCTTTGGTCACTGAAAATAACAGCAAAGACAGTTACCATGGTGGACAGTGCAGAGACTCAAGAAGCCTAAGGGGGACTGACAAAGTTTTGCGAAGCACATTTGTTTTCCTATGTTTTGTGGGGTTGAGGAGGGGTTGAGAGTTATTGAAGTCTCTTGATTTCTTTTCTAGCTGGGTTTTAAAATTGCATGAAGCAGACACAATTGATGAAGTTTACCATTAAAAAAAATGAAGATATGCCAGGTACAATAAGTCTGGCTTCCTTTCAAAACAGAAGCAATCTGAAGAGGCTGGATACAAAGTACTTCTTGCTTGTCTATGTAGGACTTCTTAGCAACTGCTTTCTAAGTGCTCTCTTCCACTCCTAATGGCCACTAATGCCATTACAGATGGCTCTGTACCAGATGTAGACAGGCCATTATAAAACAAGTCATCTTTCTGACAGATGTCACTTTTCATTGTTTCCTTGAATCAGCTCAAAGTTTTGCATCTTTTAATTTCAGTGAATAAAGTAAGGTGTGGTCTATACCCACCTGAGGGGATGTTTTGAAAGTCACAGACTGGACAGAGAAGCCACAGTGTGTGCCTATCTCTGCTTGGGTGAACAGAGCCTGCTACCGCTGGCAATTCTGACCTGAATGCAAATTCAAAATTCAGTTCCTGTGAATAGTCTTTATTTGAGCTTAGAATTCACTGTTCATTTGCTTGGTTCCTGCTAACAGTCACATTCTCTAGTGTGTTCACTTGGAGAAAATATGAAATGGGTGTAAACACTGTTGATGTGAATTCACTAAGCTGTTCAAGTGAGTGTTTCTGTTGGGTTTGTGGCATTCCCTCAGTTCTGTTTGTTGCCGTGCAGTCAGTTCTC
The DNA here is from genome assembly GCA_013401315.1 of Balaeniceps rex. Lineage (NCBI taxonomy): Eukaryota > Metazoa > Chordata > Aves > Pelecaniformes > Balaenicipitidae > Balaeniceps > Balaeniceps rex. The sequence goes on from VYZW01031735.1 coordinate 50,532, forward strand.
AGCCATTGTTCCTTGGGGGAATACACCAAGGCTCAAAACATTGTAATTAATGCAAAAGGAAGAATAGGAATAAGCTCATATCACAGGTCAAAAGTAAAGCACTCATTGCTCAGCTGGTGACTGAAAAAAGTGTTTAAGCCTTGGCTTTCCCAGCTCCTCATTTTATCTGAGCTGGAAGACCCTCTTTTATTCTGCACATATACCATTAAAGCCTGCTGTCTTTACTTCTTTCACCACCTTTTTACCCATTGTCTGCTAAGTACGATACCATCCTTCAGTTTGCATTTTTCCTCCCTTAAAGTAAACCAATAAGAGAATTTGCAGAGTGGGGTTCTTAAAACGCGTGCCACTGCCTGGTACTGATATCCAGACATTTTGCTTTGAGTTGTACCTGGCAGGATTTAAGCAGTGGCTGTGAGCTTGTAAGATGAGGACCTAAGTGCCCATTCTATGTAATTAGTACCATTACCTTGTGTCGTGGTTTAGCTCCAGTCGGCAACTGAGCACCACACAGCCGCTCACTCACCCTCCCCCTCCCCGGTGGGATGGGGGAGAGAATCGGAAAGGCAAAAGAAAACTCGTGGGTTGAGATAAAAACAGTTTAATAATTGAAATAAAATAATAATAATAATGATAGTAATAAAATTGCAATGAAAAGGAGAACGAGAGAGAGAGAAACAAAACCCAGGGAAAAAGAGAACAAGCGATGCAACCGCTCACCACCCGCTGACCAACACGCAGCCAGTCCCTGAGCAGCGATCGCTGCCCCCTGGTCAACTCCCCCCAGTGTATATACTGAGCATGACGTCATGTGGTATGGAATAGCCCTTTGGCCAGTTTGAATCAACTATCTTGGCTGTGCCCCCTCCCAGTTTCTTGTGCACCTGGCAGAGCATGGGAAGCTGAAAAAGAAAGTCCTGGACTGGTGTAAGCACTACTTGGCAACAACCAAAACATCAGTGTGTTATCAGCATTCTTCTTACACTAAATCCAAAACACAGCACTATGCCAGCTACTAGGAAGAAAACTAACTCTCTCCCAGCTGAAACCAGGACACTTTGTTACTTTTATTTCCTATACACTTAGTTTTGAACTGAAAAGCATGTTCTCTTTTCTTGTTTTTCTTACAAGAAACGTGGTGTTCTCCTCCCCCCCCCACACTGTAAGTAAAAAACCCTGCATTTTTATTTTGTTTGAGTTGTTTGGCAGGTTCTCTTGTGCTCTAATGAATTATAGAGTGGTTCCAAGGTCCGTTCTCTTTGGTATTGTTAGACTTTGGGAGAGCAAGGCCACCTGGTTTAGCTGCTTTTTTATTCTGTCTCACAGCTGGCGCTTTTCTCTCTCATTCAAAGAACAGACTGCTCTGCCATTGCATGACCTCTCTTTCTTTCACCTTTGACAGCTGAAGTACCGTATGCCAGTTCTGCTGTGATACCATATTTCCATAGTGATGATTTGCTTGTGGTCAGTGGAAGTTCTTTAACTAGTAAAGAGATTGAGAGCTTGCTTTTGATCTGGTCACATCTACTGAAGAAGTTCTCCCAGATCGAATGATTGGTTAACAACAGAGGAGTTAGATGCTGATCATCTCCTGTGGCAATTGGTGTGGGGATGGAGTTGGATCAGGCAATAGCACTGAAGTCCAAGTTCTGATGAGAACACATTGCCGCTTGTGAATGCTGACCCAATCAACAAACTGTATTGGATGGAGTGGCAAATGGTTTACTTTATGAATACACTTTCCCACTTGGAACAAGTGCTTTTAATTCTGAAGTTACTGTACAGCACAGAGATTAATGTGTTTTCATTATCTGCAACTGTTTAGAATGAATTGAAGGAAATTCAACCAGACATCAAATTGTCAAAAGAAAACTGTAAGTAGGGCTGGGGCCTGTGCTAGTTATGTTGCTGCTTTCACCATGCACATGTCATCATTCACAGCATATAGAGAAGACAGAGATCCCTAAACTGTTCTTTTTCATTTTACACACCGAGATGTGATGAAGTGGTTAATTCCATTCCAGAGGCACAGATATGCTGTGGATGATGTGTCCAGAAAATGAGATCAAAGTCTGACTATATTCCTGATAGTTAATCTGAAACAAAACCATGCATGCTTTTGCCAGCTGATCTGCAATTGGATAGCTGAAAAGAATTTGAAGAACAAGTGCCCGTAATCATGCTTTTAATTGTGAATAATGCATTCTGTGTTACGGCACAGAGTTACAAAGCGTGGCGCTTCTCTGGGAATTCCTCCGTCAAACAGTGTCAGGATGAACAAGAAGCAACACACTGAATTCTCCTCCAAGGGCTGCAGCAGCTGTGGCCATCTGCAGAGGAATCACTGGACTAAAGCGGTGGGCTATTTCTGAAACAATTTCACTAAGTTGCAGAAGCTTCATTTCCACAAAATCCCTTCGCAGAAGGTTTCTCTGAATCTCAGGTGGCTGTGATGTCACTCCAAAGCAATGAGCATTGTGAAGAGCCTCAGCAGGAACAGCTGCTGCCTGATGGAAGAGGGTATGGGGCGGAGGACCTGCAGTGATTGCCACATCGTCACACATTTTGCGACCTGGAAGCATGTGCAGTTGTGGCTGTAGCTCATGTGGCAGGGCAGGGGGGACTAAAGGGTTCCTTTTCTGTCATGACAATAGGTACCTGATTCTTAAAACCTCTTATGGCTCTGTGTGTTAGATTCAAATATTAATTTAATCGGACGAGTTTGAGTTGGGTGCCCATAAACAGATCTGCATTTAGATCGCTGCTTGCCTTGCCTTCCTGCCATGCTGAATTCCTTTGTGAACACTGGCTGCTTTATCAAAGCATGCGCTCCCCATCTGACTTCGGGTACCCCTCAGATTTTTCACAACATTAGGATCTATTCCTTTGTGAGAAGAGGTCTGTGGATTTATTGTGTTCCATCAGGAAGCTCAGACTTCAGGATTTTCTCATTTGCAAGCAGTACCAGGATGTCACCATTGCATATACAGGTTGTTGCAAGCCCTTCATACCAATTAAGATGCCTGCACAAGGGCAAAGCAGGCATCTGGAGGAGGCTCCACTATTTGTTCAAGCCAGAGATGTGGTCTTTGTGCTAATAGCAAACACACCTCTGAGTCGAAAGTGTTAGTCTCTGTCGTTCCAAGCACCTTACACCAATACTTTCCTGCCAAAAGTAGCACAGGAGAGTGATGGCTGATAACAACTGGAACGGTGGCAATGAAAAGGTGCCTTCTGCCTTGCGTTCAGTACACTGAACAAAACCTGAGCAACTGCGCTTTTGGGAGGGAGAAGTGAATCAATAACCTGATGAGGACTGTCAAGTGATGCTGTTGTCTGCAGTGCCTTTAATGGCTTTGGTCAATAAACTGCAATTATTTTACAAATATGTGTTATGTTCGCTTCTAAATCTGTCTCCCTGCTTCCTATATTAATTTTTAAAAATGAGAAATATCCTAAGTGCTTGCATTGTATGAAATCTGTATTTAAAATCAATTGGTGTATAACAAAGGGCCTTCCTTTGCTTATTCAAAGAGCACACATATAAAGTGCCCTGTATTCTGTAATACATTTTCCCCTATTTTTTTTAATACAAGTTTCATAATAAATCATAATTTGCAAATTTTCAGAGACACTTAAAAATATATATATTTATTTCTGTCTTCTTTTCTTTGGAGGTTGGAATTTGTCCAAGTATCACAATATAATTTGCTTCACAAAATTTAAAAGAAAGTAATCTCCAGACACCTCTACTATGTGAATTTCTCTATCTAAATAATTTTTATTTCTGCTGTGCTGTAAACTTGAATATATACCCCTTCATTTTAGATTAATAATATAACAATATAAAGATTCTTTTTACTATACTTCACATTTAGTTGCCCAAGGGGAATTTGCTTTTCCCGTTAAATATTAAAAAGAAGCAATGGGGAGGTAGAAGAAAAGGACGCTGTTAGATTATCTAAAATAGAAACTAAGCTCAGCATGAGAGGTAGGGTTTTGCCAGCTACTCTCCAAAGCAAATCAGCATGATAGCTTTCAAATATTTAAAGGTGTGCTACTTACTCAAATGTGCAGGTATCCATTAAAAAAAAAAAAAAAAAAAAAAGGCAAGAATGATCTTATCCTTAGATGGTAATCTTCCCCCTCAGTCCTCCCAGAGGATCAGCAAGAGCAAAGAAAAGCAAAAGAATATTGACAAAGAGATAACTGGAACATTTTCAAAGATGCAGAAAGGTGCTAGGGGGTGTTTCAGACTACTTGGGTATCTAGCTCCTTTGAGAATTGGAATATTTCTCCTGTTCTATTTACCATTAGTTAAGTGAGTAGTGGACACTTGCTGAAAGAAAATATTCTGATAATTGCTACTGAAACCTTTTGCTAAAAGAATTTTCTTCTGCAAAACTTTCTGATTTCCTAAAGCGTATTCCAGTGGAAGCAAGACCTTCTTGAATATTCTTGACATTTTATCTTTGAAGAACTGTTAAAATCTGGTCTCATTTGCCCAAGTGGGTTCATCAGATAAAGGTAGGAGAGGGGAGGAAATAGAGAAGAGAACCATTGCGACACACAGAAGCACTGAAGTCCTAATGGAAAAGGAGAGGCGTTGGCCCCATCTGGCATTCAACCTCTCCCAGCCAGCCCCTTTTTGTAGGAATTGGTATCCATGCAGACAGCCCTCCTTGGAGTTTTGGCGTTCAGGGTCAATCTAACTGATGCAGTATGCTGGCAACAATGCAGGGGCTCAAAAAGTCACAGTATGCTCCTAAGCTGCAAGGAGTTTACGCTAACGTAGAAGGACGACTGTATAAATCTTGTCACTTCAGAACGAAATGGCTCCCACCAGCACAGTCCCTGTTTCAGCAAAAAATCAGTCTCTAGGCTGATGCTTATCTTCGTTGGCTGATGTGTTTAAGCCACAGTATACTTACCTTTCTGCTTTAATAGCTTGTTAACGTCATTTTAAATTAACAGTATTCATTTCAAGTAACCTCTGTGTTTCACACACTGGTCAAACTGTTGCAGGAACAGAACATGTAAAGATTTGCTGAAGTACGTAAGAATAGGTATGAGATTAGCTGCTGCGTATTTTATATTGTCCTGGTTTTGGCTGGGTTAGAGTTAATTTTCTTCCTAGTAGCTGGTATAGTGCTCTGTTTTGGATTTAGTGTAAGAAGAATGCTGATAACACACTGATGTTTTGGTTGTTGCCAAGTAGTGCTTACACCAGTCCAGGACTTTCTTTTTCAGCTTCCCATGCTCTGCCAGGTGCGCAAGAAACTGGGAGGGGGCACAGCCAAGATAGTTGATCCAAACTGGCCAAAGGGCTATTCCATACCACATGATGTCATGCTCAGTATATAAACTGGGGGGAGTTGGCTGGGGGGGCAGCGATCGCTGCTCGGGGACTGGCTGGGCATCGGTCAGCTGGTGGTGAGCAATTACATTGTGCATCACTTATTTTATATATCCTGTTGTCATTATTATTATTATCATTTTCTTTCCCTCTGCTGTCCTATTAAACTGCCTTTATCTCAACCCACGGGTTTTACTTTTTTTTTCCCCCGATTCTCTCCCCCATCCCACAGCAGGGGGAGAGGGTGAGCGAGCGGCTGTGTGGTGCTTAGTTGCCAACTTAGTTGCCAACTGGGGTTAAACCACAACATATATCTATTGTATAATTTTACATAATATGCAAAATGACTTGATAACACCATTTAAGGTTTTATTCTGTTTGCAAAAACAATCTTGAAAATGCCTTGTGGAATACTTTTAACAGGGACCTTTTGCCTTCTTTGCTGGAAAAAAACCCATCTTCCTACTTACAATCCTAAGTGTATGGTGCAGCTTTGAGAAATTACGACAGTGTTTGGAGTGCGTGCCTGACTCTCATGTGCTCACTCGCACACTTTTCCCTGTTCAGTTTCATTCCCAACATCCGCCCACAGCAATGTGAATTCTGCAGTTCTTCAATGTTACAATAGGCATCCTTTCACGAAGCTGCGACTTCAGTGGCAGAAGTGGTAGGAGCACCGAGAGACATGACTGGTGGGGATGAAATGGTAATATATTTCTGAATTAAGAAGGATAGCACGTACAGAAAGGTGTTTGCAGGCCTGCTCTTGGAGGATACTAGTGCGTGGACTGTTTGGGTGGAACCTGAAAACACAGCATCAAATTGCACCTTGCTATATTTAAAGGTGGAAAATTGACTGTCCAGAGATACAAGGGCAAAAAGGACCCTAGACCAAATCCTTCCTGTTTCCAGAACGCATTATGTGCTTATGAATCAGCAGGATATGGCCATTGCTATTTTAAAACAAAAGCTTAGAATTTCGAAGGCCTTTCTTTTTTTTCCTTATAACCTGTAATCATGTTTTCAGGCTTTGTATTAGCCATTTGAGAGATAAAATTAAAGAAGCTCTTATAAACGGAAGGAAATTTTTCATCATGTTTAACACTTGTTTAATTGTCTCTTCATATATTTGTTATGAGGTATTTGAAAGTATAGCTATATATGTCCTGGTAGTGTACCAGGACCATGCTCTGAGGGAAGGGAGGGCTGGATATTGCTGTTCTCTTTGCAGTCAGTGAGATTTTTGTTAGAGCTGAAGCTTTCTTGGAACAAATCAAGACTATTGAATCTTTGCTGCAGCTTTTAAAACAATTGGTAAGATTTTGTAGCTGCTTCAGGTTGTTCAAAAGGTTCAATGGCTGCAGTACCAGACTTGTTAAGCTTTTGAAAGGTAGCAAATAGATTCACAGAAGAGCACAGGGCCCAGTGACTGCATTCCCTAGAGCCCAGGCTGTGCTTTAGTATTTAGTACGTCCTAGGAATTTTCATGACTCTCTCATTCTTGTACACCTAGTCTCTGTGGGACAATGGGATAATATTCCTCCCTTTTTAAAAGCTAGATAGAGAGGCAATGATGCTTTCACACTGCCATGTCTCTGCATTGACAGGGTATGCCATTGAAAAATGCTTGAAAATGGTAAAAAGAGACGCATAGGAATAGACTGGACCTTTTTCAGAAGCATTCTGTGAATGACAATCCTATTTGGCTACTTTCAAAACTAGAGGAAACTTTTTCAAGGTTTTCCAGGCAAGCTTCGCAGATGCCCTCAGTATTCACTGGGTACAAATAAAAGACTGAAGAGGGGCTGATGGCTCCCTGATTTGAGACTGCCTTTGTTCTGGCCTTGGCGTAGACTAGAACAGCTTGAATGCTCTCCATTAGGTATGGCCACCAGAGGCCAGCTATGACATGCTGTGACCATGACTGAATGTGCTCTGTGTACAGTCTCTTTCTTTCATAAAGGAAGGAATTTTTTTCTCATGGAAAGGAATAATACTCTCTCTTTTTTACCAAGAAGTATTTTATGTATATATATACATACATGCATATATACATTATATGTGCTTGAGTTGTCCTTTCTGTGCGATACACAGGCCAGCTATATCAGCTACTCTCTCTGGACCCTTTTTATTCACCTCAGTAACTCAACTGGCAATGTGGTGCCTGCTTCTCCACAGACGATCCCAGGGCACAAAAAAGGAGCTAATGCAAATGTAGTGGCTTCCCCGTCACAGCAGAAATGTGGAAAAGAAAAGAAAAATCTATGTTGCCAAGTGAGCAGAATCAATAAGGGAAGCAAAGTTAGCATCAGGCTGCTTGGCAAGCGCTATCAGCAATATGAAGTTGCTTATACCCCACAGAACAGCTGCAATAAGGTGAGTTAAAAACTTGCTAATGAGTCTGGCAAGCCTGTAAGGTAGAGGCAGTGTATTGAATTCAGACTGGCATGGGTTTCAGCAGACTTTACAAGCCCATGGAGGATTTTTAAAGGAAAGATGATGTTTTGGCTCTGTGCACTGTTTGTAGCTCAGGAAGAATCAGAACAACAAGGTATGGCTTGCTGTGAATAACTGCCTTAACGTCTGTGTCTTCCAAAGGTGCAAGCAGAAATTGATAAGCCTAATCATATTAGTAGGTGTGTTCATATGTTATTTTCATGCCGTGCAAAGTATTTCGTTTGTAAGAGCCGACCTAAAAATTCAACTCCTTATTGAATACAATAGGGAAGCAATAACCCCTCTGGCTTGTGAGCAGAGGCCTGAAGGAGGGAAGAGGGGTGAGCAACCAGGAGTAGCACTCAAATGCAGGCATTGTGGTGCTGCTTTCAGAGATTTCTGATGGGAATTCTTTGCTATAATTGCAAGGTTTTCATCACAGCAAAATAGGCCATACGCTCCCTCCTTGTCTGCCTGCCTAAGTAAAAAATGACAGCCTTAGTAGCTGTCCTGGTTTCAGCTGAGTTAGAGTTACTTTTCTTCCTAGTAGCTGGCATAGTGCTGTGTTTTGGATTTAGTATGAGAAGAATGCTGATAACACACTGATGTTTTAGTTGTTGCTAAGTAATGCTTAGACTAGTCAAGGACTTTCTTTTTCAGCTTCCCATGCTCTGCCAGGTGCACAAGAAGTTGGGAGGGGGCACAGCCCAAGATAGTTGATCCAAATCGACCAAAGGGCTATTCCATACCATATGACATCATGCTCAGTATATAAACCGAGGGGAGTTAGCCGGGGGGCAGCGATCGCTGCTCGGGGACTGGCTGGGCGTCGGTCGGCGGGTGGTGAGCGGTTGCATCACTTGTTTTCTTTTCCCTGGGTTTTGTTTGTCTCTCTCGTTCTCCTTTTCATTACAATTATTATTATTATTATTATCATTATTATTATTATTACTATTATTATTATTTTATTTCAATTATTAAACTGTTCTTATCTCAACCTGTGGGTTTTCTTACTCTTGCCCTTCCGATTCTCTCCCCCATCCCACCGGGGAGGGGGAGGGTGAGCGAGCGGCTGCGTGGTGCTTAGTTGCCGACTGGGGCTAAACCACGACAGTAGCAAGAAAGAGGAGGAGGCATGATATTCTAGAAAACGTGGCTGGTTTTATTCAGAGGAGAGAAGGTGGCTGAAATTAAGTAAATGCTTCCTGCATTACCAGTTTTCTCCTTTTAAGTAAAAATTTACGAACTGCTGACAATTGTTATGCAAAATCAGAATCAATAGCTCATATTAGGGCTGAAATTTCTAAGACTGCCAGCTTGATTCATTTTTAAGTAATGTATTTGAACTGCTTGTGCTGATTCAAGGTCAAAATTTGTAGATTGTATGCAGCATATGGTTAGTACCTTTGAATTGTTTCTAATGTTTTGTGTCTTTTCTAAGCACACTAATAGGACACAATTTGTTACTAGAAGTAGTCTTTTTTTATTTCCATCTGCTCATTCAGATGACGAGTGTAGGATCGAAAGAAAAACACAACCAGTGGGTGCTGAGGCAATCTCACAAAACCACTTTGTAGCTTAATGACATTTAAGTCCATCAAAGCAGTAGACCATGCACAACGGAAGAATGTGAGCCGCTATAATGGTGATAGTGACTTCTGCACACACTTAAAACTATACATGGGCTTAAACACTTTTTTCAAGAATTCTTCATCCCAGTGAATGGTCAGTTCAAGGGAAAGAAACATTCTCCTGGAGAAAGATGACCTTGGGAAAGTCTCTCTCTCACTCTTATGCATTCATAACTTAAAATTTAAATGTCAATATTATGTTTTTATACCACTGTCTAGATAGCATAATATCTCTTCATTTCTAGCTAAATAGACCCTTGTAGATGTTGTTGCAGTAGGCAGCCTGAAATGTGAGAGAGAAACACGTAGAGTAGCTGCATATCGTATTTATCATGCCCTGCTGTCAAGTTTAAACCTAACAATGTGAACATCTGGTTCCCATGTATGAACATATGGATAAGCTGTGCTTGACCATTTAGCTCCATAAACAATGTTATCTGAAAGCATTCATTTGGTTTTGAATCCCATATTATAAAGGCCGCTTCTGACTGCGGCCTTTGACATAACTTCAAGTCTAATGAAATAAGACGAAAAGCAGAAACTGCTTTCACTGTCAGGCTGAGAATTAGTTTGAGCAGTGTTAGGCCAAACCAGACCCAGAAATGTCAGTAGCTCCTGTTCCCCCAAAACATGGACAGAGTGCTACCTCTGGAGGTCAAATGCACTGGAGTTATTTTGGATTAACGTAAGGAGCAAACTCCAAATCAAAACTTTGGTCATAGAAATTTTTCACTACCCAATCAATGTCTGTCTGCACTGCAAAGGCATCAGTTTGGCTGTCCACTAGTGCAGAAACTTTGTTTTGCGGCATAGAAATCGCAGTCATCTGAAGGCTTTAAACAAACAAAATTGCATAGGCTGCTGACTGCATAGAAGAGAGGCTGCTTGCCATCTTGTGCCACGCAGTATCTTGAACTTTCGTTATCTTGCAAGGTTTATTTTGATTGTGTTCTGCACAATGGCAGCACTTAGGAGGAAAAAATCCCATTATAGAACTGTGTTTGCATTTCTGCCACAGTGATACTTAACCCGGAATCCCTTATGAAATGGTCCCTGCAGGGCAAGAGGGGGAACTCATACCTTAGCCTGCCTTCCTGGAGGGCACCGTCTGTCATTCTGGCACAGCCGTGAATCTGCGTACTTCAGTCCTTCTGCATGGGGAGTTTCTATGGCTTTTCTCTGGTTCTGTCCAGGCCCACTTGCCTGCTCTGAGTCGACAACACGTGTTTTGCTACTTTCCGACAGCTACTGCTATATACGGGACTTGAGTCAGGCTTACCTGTCCTCCCTGTGTTAGTAGGTGGGGGGGAGATGTTGCAGGGAAATTCTCAACTTTTGTCAGTAACCGAACAGGCCCTCTGCCAAAGTCTTTGATGGCTCTAATTCGACTACGTGTTCCCAAGTTTCCCTGCGATTTCATGGCATTTGTGAAGGGGGAATGCTAGCTTTGCTTTAGGCACAATGTATGCTTGAAAGTTTTGAAAATAAGTTTTCTCTGCCTTTGTGCCTTCACTGTTATATTCCTCTCTGCGGAAAGCTCTGCCTTTCTTAACCAATCCTGAGCTGTAAATTGATACACTTTTCTTTTTCAAAATTTGCTCTGTAGGGATCAGAATATATTAGCTCTGAAAGTTGTCGGAAATGTTTTCCATTATTATGGGAGCTTGTCAAATTCACAGTCCATGTGGAATGCAGATGCAGCAGAAACATCCACCGGCGTGTTGATGGCAATGCATTCCAATTATCCTGGCGCTGGTGTAGGGGAGGGTATTTTTGGTCCTCAGGAAGCACAATGGCATGACACCACATGTTGCAAGAACAGGTTTCTTTCCTAATTTCAGATGTAAGTGTGGGGTTAAGCGAAAAAAGAAAGCTCGGGCTGAAGGAGTCCAGGAGCGAGCGGTGAAAGGAGACTGATGGAATTACAATAGCATATGGAGATAGAATTAGAACAGTGAATTTCAATTTCAGTTACACATTTTCAGCCACTCAGGAGTCAAGCAGCCATTTTTCATAAACTAGGTCTCTCTACGGATTGAGTTATTGTTGCAAAGCCTTTTGCTCTGGGCTCAAAACCTTTTAATAGTCTGCCTTCTGTGGGGTTTGGAACAGAGCATCTCCCAGTCCCAAAAGCCGCTCTTGCAGCAAAGCATGGTCAGGGATGATACCTCTCTACTCGTCTTTTCATCACTAGAAGGCAGGACCATTGTACTCTGCTGCAATTACATGCCCCACATAGGAGAGGATATGTTCTTAAGAAAGAGTCAAGCTCCTAGAAAGCACTTTTGGAAGACTGTGAAATTACATTCAGTTTCTGGAATTCACCAGATTCCATAACGCATTCACTGGATGTTTTGCCTCCCAGTCATCCCAACTCTTTTCTTTTTTTTCGCAAAGGCAATGCAATTTACAGTCTGCAAGGGAGACTTTCAGACTGCATTGCACCTGTCTGTCAATCACAGATCAGATATCACTGGAATACGTACGTTTGGGTGGCAAAAGCCAGAGATTTCTGAAATCACTACTCCATTCTGACAAACAAGTACCCCAGATTTGCTGTTAGTGAGGAGGAAAGCAGATGTTTTTATTATAGTATTTGAATTTTTTTAGTAATTTAAAATGATAGGGGCAAATAAGTTTAGCTGTGAAATGCCTGTGCTGACAGACCTGCAAAGGAAAGACGTCAGGAATACATGTAACTAGAGGATAACTTTTCTAAGCCCAGATTTGTCAACAGCAAACCAGAAGGCAGAAACAATGTGAAAATGTCATTTCCCAGTGGAACCAGTACCTAATTGACACTTGTAGTCTGCAATGCCTGTTTCTCATTTAATAGCTTTCACAGTAGAGGTACTTAAACTTTACTCCACGTTTTCTTGTTTAGTCTCAATTTCTTACCTTGACACACAGCAGAATCCTAAGGGGAAATGAAACTGCAACCCAGCTGCCTGTAAGCTGATGAAACCTTTCTGGGAGAATCAATCCAGAAGAGAACTTGATATGATAGACCACAGCTGGCTCTATGCAAGGTTTACAAAGCACTATCTTAAAACACACTGATTTTTTTTTTCCAGGGGAAGAAAAAAAAAGCTCTAAGTAGAGCATCCAGTTCATTTCCAGACAGTAGTTTTCAAATCTGGTCAAGCAGATCCTCGCATGGTTTCAAAAGACATTGCTGTTTCCCTCTCTCCCCATTCATTCACTATTTTAAGAACTGCAGTTGTTAGATGAGCTTTTTTCTTTCACCATACGGGACTGTTTAAGTCAGCTGAGTCTGTCCCTTCAGGTTGAGTGTCTTATATGAGGTGAAGGGCTGAGCAGACTAAACTGCCCGTATTGAGAAGGTTTGTGTCAGAGGCTAAGGATCCCAGGGCGTGCATCCCAGTCCTCCTGGTGGGTGATGCTGGCCAGCGAGAGTCCCTCAGCCCTGCATCTAAGGATAAGGGTAGCCTCTGTTAAAATAGTCACTTAATGGATGGGGTACACAGCTGTGAGCCTATAAGGCAGAGACAGTAAATTACACTTTCACTATATTTTCTGTGAGTGCTTTAAACACTCAGATACTGAAGATGAGGATAGCGATGCTTTTTGAAAGAAAGGAAATAGAAGTTTTTACTTGGCTTTGAAGAACGTGGTTAAGGGAAGCAGTTTTGAGGAGAGGGAACAGGGGCAAGACTCCTCAAAGGCAGTTGTTTTCCTCTAGCTTTAATTTCTGGAAAGGATGCAATTTCAGATTTGTCCTCAGGATTCCCTGCTAGCTCAGAGAGATGCCTCCCCGCTCGGCTGGCTGCCTTCGGGCAGCTCCCAGCTTATTAGCTGGCTTCTGTTGTTCAATTCTGAGATTATGGCAATCAGGGGAAGAGCCTGGAGGCAACTATTTGGGGACAATTACATGCAGACACCTGTCCTGATAGGAAGCCAACTCACCTTAGACCTGTGATGACATTGCTTAGGTCAGAGCAGATTCCTTCTTGAAGGGGACTTGTCAGATAGTCATGAGTTTTTCCTAGGCTATATAGGGTTTTTCTGGGATATCATACACTGAGTTCTCCTTGCATGTAGTACGTACATCCTAGGTAGCTGCCTCAGGGCTGCCCTATACTACTTTCTTGGTGAGAAGGTAACCACTGTACCTGCTCAATACTGTGACAGCCAAAGGTGTTTGCAAAACTGGACCTTTGATTTCCAGGTCCAGATTCAGGAAACAAGTACGTACATGATATAATGTACGAATCAGGTCCTCAGGGACCCATTCTTGATGATGAATATAATTATTTTCCTTTCTTCTACTCTGTCTCTCTTAGCTTCATGGACTGCAAGTGCTCAGCACAGAGATGGCCAGTGCTGCAGTGTCCTGCACCTGGGGTGAACTGCAGAGATAACGGATTCTGTTGGATCTCAATCGCAGGTAAATTCAACCTTTCCACTGCAAGAACATTGGATGCCCTGAAATCCATAGGAGTTGTAGGCCCAACACCACTGTGTCCTTTGACCACCTGAGCTCTGGCTCCAGATCACTGAAGAAACATTCACAGTAATTTATCTTATTACAGTGTCCCCAATTTACCTGCATTGCTCAGGGAACAGTGGGGCATCTTAGAAGAGCTCCGAGGCTAAGTTGAGATGGCCTGACAGAAGCGTCTGCTCCTGCGTTCTGCTTGGGGCATGGGGACTGCTAGCAGAGTGAGGAGGCAGACAGCAGGGCCACTGGGTGTCACATAATGCACAAAATGGATTTCCAGCACTAGTCAGTGATTGTTAGAGTGGGAGGTGCAGGGTACTGATTTGCCCTCTTTTATAAAGCACCACCAAATAACAAATCAAACCCAGTCTCTTTCACATGGATTGATCAGCTGGTAGTTCCTGTATTGATTTCTTCAAACGTGAGTGAAATGGAATATGGTCTTGGTCAAAACTCAGAGCATTTATTTCACGTGGGTGGAAATAGCGGTGGTGACTCCCTGTTCTGCTGTATTGTGGAGCTGGTTGCAGGATTCAGTGTGGTGGGTACCCACAGCTGATCTCTATCTGTAACCAGAAGTACATCCCTCAGCAGGAAGCTGCTTTGGGAAAGCGGTGGTGTTTTTTCTTCTTTAAAGCCACATATGCTATTGCTGCATGAAAGGCATAAAGCAGAGATGATGTTGCAAAGCACGGGGAAGTAGGCAGAGGTGGTAGGAAAAGGAAAGACGAAGAAATGTGGCACTTTGAACTCCAATGTTAGAAAAAAATCAGATTTTTTTTAATGAGAGCATCTAAAATGCCTTCCACCTTGCTGAGCAAACCTGTTCCTGAAAATATGGCCAACTTTACCTTTCTTCACCTAGGCACTCTAGGGTTTCAAATGATTGATATTTCATGATCATTGTTTTTCCTCTTTTCTCTTTTTTTCCTTCATCATACCACTTTCTCCCTTTGGTCGAATGTGCTGTACAGGGTTATCTAGCTTTTATGCTTCCATTCAGTACTCTGCTGGCTCATATGTTGATTTGTTTGTCATTATGCTATTCATGTGTTTGACATGGGCTGTTTCTCTGTGCCTTTCAACTCCTGTTTTTTTTCAAATAAACAAGACACTAAAGTCAATGCTAGTTTTTTCCTGCTTACTGATTCAAAGAGTGAGGATTCAGTTGGTCACGTAAAATGCAAAATTACTTGCAGGTCTTTTCATGTAACTATACACTTGTTAAGTTGACATGTCATAGAAGACTTTAAAGAGGGTTTTTTCCTAACAATATACAGATATAGGTAGTGCCATTAGCTTGTTTAGATGAAAACCAGATCAAACCAGGAAAAAAATCCCCAGACTCATCTTCCACACTGAAGTAATTTTGTATGTGATAGCTTTGTTTTTTCTGTTTATCAAAATATCTTTAATCTCTTTATTCCTTTCACGGAAAGACACCTTCATTTGTATGACGGTCCTTGATCACCACATTCAAACTGGATGGCAGTGACAGCTCCTGTGCAGAGTACTCTTGTCATACCCTTGTGTGCTTTCTTTGAGGCTTACCTAATTTAAGGAGCTGGTGAGCAGAGGAGTTTCGGGCTGCCTCCTGCACCATGTTTGGCTGTAAACTGCCAGAGCTTGTGTTACGTGCATTCCTGGAAGCTGGAAGGCAAGAATGGACAGACTACATGTAGCGTGAGGGGGTTTTGGCCCAATCTAAATCCACTCAACTACCACAAGGAGAAGACTCACCTTTTTCTCTTGACTTCTAGTCCATGCTTCAAATTCTCCCAGCTGTCAGTGCCTGCCCTCACACATCTGGCTGAAAGATAATCTGTTTCTTTGAAGTAGTTTAATCCAGGTTTTAGATCACATTATCTGACCTAAATTTTCATGTTGATTTGGATGTTCCCTCTTAAGGACTGAGCTACAATGCTGAAGTGTCATGTGCAGCAGAGGCAGACTTGTGTTTTAGTAAGGCCTCAGTCCTAGAAAAATTGAGATGTGTGTACAACCACCCCGACTTTGGTAGGACTCACAAGACTTAGGCAGAAGGACATAACATGTAGAATCAGTGCCTAAAATTTTACTCAGGGTTTGTCAGAGTGTTTAACTCAGCTGCCTCGTACTCCACAGATTTTCAAAAATACCAGTGTTTCTTTCTGCTTTGGTAGGAGAAAAAAAGATCTGCACTCCCACCTTGTATGTGGGAACATCCCAAATTCTTTTAAAATTGTACCTACATTTAGGAAGACTCCCTGTACCACAGGGAGTCCAAGCAGCAGGCAGACCTTTTAGAAAATGTATTTTCTGTATATTTGAAAGGAGCATACAAGTAATTCACTTTCCTTTTATCAGCTCTTTTTTTGTTTTGTTTTGTTTCCTTGTAAAGTTATAGCATGTTTTGATGCCTACATCTTACAGTTAGTTACTGACTTAGTTATTGCTCTTCACCACTCCCTTTTTCTCATTTCCCGTTTTTCCCCTTTCAAATAGGGACTCTTGATTTTGCATGAAATCTGATCTGTAGGTGGCCACAATTGAAGCTGTTAAGAATTTATTTTAAAAACAAGAAGAACCCTCCTGCCGTGAAGACAATCTGTTAAAATAATATGCACAACTGAACATGACCTAGTCTCCTTTTAGACAGCCAAAGTTTCTAACAGGAAGGGAAACTAGTCTCTCTTATCCTGAAACAAGGGAACTTTCCAAGGTTAGCTTCTCTCTATAGTGTGAAATATCTTAACTTTCTCTGAAAAACAGTCAATTTCAGGAGGAATTCCTTTATATTGTATTTTGACAGCCATTGAGGGAAAGGGCTTGAGGCTAAATCTGAGTCCTGTATGTTGTGTATTTTAGAGCTAAAAACTTAATGGATTCTCTTGAGGGAACTTGTCCATGTGTGAGTAACATGTGAGCAATTAAAAAATGAAATGATTGGCTTACGTTTGGTTTGCCTGAGACTGTGAAAAGGGAGTAGCCTTCTTGCAAGCAAATGTGATGTCTTAAATTGCCACACAGCTTTTAGAAATATTTCCCTATATTTACCAGCGATTCCCTGTCCTTAAAAAAGATACAGGATGGCTGTTGCAGGAGTCATTGGAAAAAGTAAAGAAATAATAATGAAATTTGAAACACTCCTTCTCCCAGTCTTCAACACAGATATAACTGGAAACAAAACATTGATTTGTTGATGGAAATAAATACTGCATTTCCAAACTGGAGAAATATGTAATGCTTTTTTTTTTTTAATTCCACAATAAAACCTAGGGGTGGTCTTCCATGGAATCACTGTTCCCATTCCCAGTATTTTTTCTGATCAATAGCTGAAGATGTATCTTTAGGGATGAAGAGATTGGCTCAAGCCTCACAATGTATGTCAACACTCATAGCAGCAATGCCTGACTGCACACCAAGCCCTCAGACCAAGCCCTTGAGGCCAGGTACCTTGCCCTGGCCATATTCATAATAGTGGGGCCCTAAGGGCTCTTCTGGAGCTGTGTCCAGCTGTTGTACAGAGACAGGAATTGAGCGAGGAGAGTTTGCTCACCAGGGGAAGTCGCTAGTGAACACTAAGTGGAGCCGGCACCCTTACTCGGAGACAGGCAGTGAGGCTGCTCTGGCTGGAGGGTGCACACACACTCAGTGGGGTTCATCACCTCTGACTTTTGATGTCTGCAGTGTAAAAGTCCACATCTGAGTTGGATGGTAAAGAAGCCGCTATAGTCAATGAGGATCTATTTATTGTAACTGATGGAATATAGACAGATTTGTCTGGGTACCTGCAATACGTGGTGGGCTGGTCTCCAGACTTGGGTATCACACGTGCAAGGTTGATCAAAGCTGGCCTGTTGCTAAGACCCACCCTTTATATGGGAAGTGCCAGTGCTTTTGCCTCCCTGAGCACTGTCCAGTGAAAGTACCTTTGTCTCCTGTTTAGGAGGTCAGGGATGTTTCTCACATAACACACGCTGAAACATTAGGATAGCAATTGACTATCTGACACATCCAAGACCTAGAACATGTTCTTCCTGCAACCACAAGTTCAAATCCCACCCGTGTTAACCTTAGAAATCTAAAGTAAACTTAGGAAACTTTCTGTTCTTTATGGATATGTCTGTAATACAGGCGACTGTCATGGTTTAGCCCCAGTCGGCAACTGAGCACCACACAGCCGCTCACTCACCCTCCCGCCCCGGTGGGATGGGGGAGAGAATCAGAAGGGCAAAAGAAAACTCGTAGGTTGAGATAAAAACAGTTTAATAATTGAAATAAAATAATAATAATAATGATAGTAATAAAATTGCAATGAAAAGGAGAACGAGAGAGGGAGAAACAAAACCCAGGAAAAAACAAGTGATGCAACCCCTCACCACCCACCGACCGATGCCCAGCCAGTCCCCAAGCAGCGATTGCTGCCCCCCGGCCAACTCCCCCCAGTTTATATACTGAGCATGACGTCATGTGGTATGGAATAGCCCTTTGGCCAGTTTGGATCAACTATCTTGGCTGTGCCCCCCTCCCAGTTTCTTGTGCACCTGGCAGAGCATGGGAAGCTGAAAAAGAAAGTCCTTGACTGGTGTAAGCACTACTTAGCAACAACTAAAACATCAGTGTGTTCACAGAATCACAGAATCATTTGGTTGGAAAAGACCTTTAAGGTCATTGAGTCCAACCGTACCTGTCCACTACTAAACCATGTCCCTAAGCACCTCCTCTACCCATCTTTTAAATACCTCTGGGGATGGGGACTTGACCACTTCCCTGGGCAGCCTGTTCCAATACTTGACAACCCTCTCTGTGAAGAAGTTTTTCCTAATATCCAGTCTAAACCTCCCCTGGCGCAACTTGAGGCCGTTGCTTCTCATCCTATTGCTTGTTACTTGGGAGAAGAGACCGACCCCCACCTCACTACAACCTCCTTTCAGGCAGTTGTAGACAGAATCACAGAATCATTTAGTGTGTTATCAGCATTCTTCTCCTACTAAATCCAAAACACAGCACTATGCCAACTACTAGGAAGAAAATTAACTCTTACCCAGCCAAAACCAGGACAGTGACGAACGTGATTTGGTTGCACTGTATTCCCACTCCCATGGGCGTAAGTAAAAAGCTAAAAAGAACATTCTTCCTGCACTACTTATATTTTTTTTTTTAGATACGTATGTCATAAGAAGGTGAAAAGACAATTCCAAATTTATTGCCGGTTTGTGCCTAGCATTTATTAAACGCAATGCACTTTGAAGATGGACACATACTGACCATGTTTGTAAGGACAAGTAGTATTCCTGTTCAAAGACAAAGCAACTGTTGAATTTTCCTTGTGTAGATTCATCATTGTATTTCAGAGAGGTACACTGACTTACAGCCGAGGCAGCGTCAGCTAGGCCAAGGCTGATCAGTCTGCCTCTTTGTCTTTCTCTACAGAAGTCTGAACGCTGATGGATTTATCATGTTATCTGTCATAATTTTTTACTGGATTGTTGTGATAGGAAAATATTTTTCTTCTAACTTATAATCATTTTGACTTCAGCAAAAAGTTGCTCGTTTAATTGTTGAAACAACTGAGCAACCAAGCATCTCCCTACCACAAATATGCTGTCAAGGGTGGTTTACATCCTGTATTTTTTCAGATCTCCTGAGTTATATAATGCTGCTGGAAAAACGGAGCCAAGAGTGTTCACATTGTATATGTAAACCAGTGATTTGCATGTGATTTGCCAGGTTCTAATTTACTAATTAGCAAATTCTATTTAAGTGTATCTAAACCACAATTTTAAATTAGTATGCATGGTAAAATAAACAAGCTAATTGAAAACAGGCAAATTAAAGTTCATATGAAACCATATCTATTGATAAAAAGATGGTCTCACAGTCATATATTCTCTTACGGTTTGTCCAAATACATTGTCTTTTCATGAAGGGGTCACAATGCTGCTGCTAGTCACAACGCTCAGACTCCTGCCTGGATTGGGGTTTCTGGACCTTAGTATCAATACAAAATGCACCAGTACAGTTGTGTGATACAGTCTTAGTATCTAGGCTACAACAAACTCCCCTTTGCCTTTAGAGTATGCTCAGAAACACTTTCGGTCATTTTCCTGTATTGAATGCTTAGAGAATATTAATAACATGCTTATGTTTTGGTTACCCAGATTATTAAATGAAGTGTTCAAGTTAATTAGCAAAATGTCATTAATTTTCTGCTTTATATCATTGGGGAGAAGCATCGAGTATCACAGAATGTATCAACCTTTATTATCATGCCCAAATGTGGTTACGGAGATACTGAGAAGCACCTTAGAATTCTGATTTTGCTTTCCCAGTTCAAAATATTTCTTTTTTATTCCAAGTTTTCAATAATAACTGTAAACATGCCATTCTGGTTTGTATATTACATTATGCAAATTATCTGTTACAAGAGTACTACAAATATAAGACCATTATTTAAGGAGTCATTTTGGTCACATCTCAAAGACGCAACCCAAAACTGTCTTACAAAAATAATAAGCAAAGTAGGACAGTTCAGTTTGGTATGAAATCTCAGTTAATGTTCAGAGAAATTTTATTAGGCAAGATTTGGCAAAATATGTATGTTTTCAGAAACGTTGAAGCCCTGTAATCATCAAGTTCAGGGGAAATTACAGCCCCTCAGTATGTGTAATAGCAAGTCTTCTCCTCGGGAGCTGATACTGCAAAATAGCTGATGGAGGTGCTGGGCCAACAAAAAGAGAGTGGCAGCTGACATTGTGTCTCAGCCAAACCCAAGAAAATATATGCTTGCCTTCTTCAGGAGACAGAGGAAACTCTCAGTAGAGCAACCACCTTCCCTGCTTGCTCTCGTAGTTCACAGTTTGTGTTATTCACCCTTACAAGAGAACAAAGAACGAAAAGAAACATCTAGCAGCACCAAGAAGAAACAGTTATTTAACGTTTTCTTTCCTCAGAGTTGTGGCTAAGAAGTAGTTTAGGGCAAGAAGTGCCTAAGACTGTAGCTCATTTCTTTCCTCTGCAATGATTTGATAGGGGTTGCCATTGCAGTTTGAATGCTTCCCAGGTTAAACGTGTAGTTCTGGGAAGGGAGGACCAAGCTAGCATTGGTAAACAGAAATAGAGGGATTTAAGTCTGATTGATAAATTTAATAGTTGTAATGTTCATGTTCATCGCATGACACCATGCATAGCACTTTTGGGAGATGAGGAGAGGCTTTCTTTGAGTCTGGAGAGTTTTGTTGATCTCACTCACCTTTGCCCCCTCTGAGACAGTGATACTGGCTGGGCCCTGCTGTAGAGGTTCCAGGGAGGTGGTCCAGGTGAAGATTGTTATTTTTTTGTAATGTTTTCAGCTAGCATGTGACAACTGCTGCAAGTATCAGGATCTGGGAGATGGGGCAGAACTTCCCCTTAAACACAGATTTGGGTTTAAACCATCATCTGACTTTATTGACAGAACATGTCATCAAACGTATTCCAACTTTACAAAGTGTACAAATTATTAATCTTCCACAGTTCTACTGCAAAAAGGGAGCTTTGCTCTTTTGTCTTGTTTCCTGCAAGGAAAAGTTAAGAACTTGTGCTTAAAAATTCTTCCTGTTTTTAAATCATAAGGCCAAATGTGTTTGTCACAGCTTTGTTTGAATCCCTGTAGCCGCAGAAGATCCAAAACCAAGAATATCTAAAGCAGTCTCAACTGAGCACTGAACCCATTTCCTCTTTGCAAGTCCTAAGTTCTAAACCTGTAAAATTGAAAAGCTTTGTGGAGTTGATGCATGGGGAAACTTTGTGCTTGCCAGAATTATTTTGTTTTGCAAAATTGAATATTGTCATCTTAGGGAAAATAGGAAAACTTTGTCATTTTCATAGCAAAACTAGTGGGTTTTTTCCTACCCATGAAAATTACATTTTAGTCTTGGAGAATGTATGAAGCAAGACTTAAAATGTTTGGTTAATGTCGGAAGTTAATTATGAATGGTTGGACCCCTGTATTTGTTCATAATTGTTTGGAATATGTGGCTCCCAACTAGACTGGTTTAGAAATTTTGTTTCCCTCAGAGGCTTAGTACTTTTGTGCCAAATTGCAAATTTTTTTCAGTGTAGGCTTCACATGGCTTCCCTCAATTATTGCTACCTTTATAGTGGATTGAAAATCCAAAAGGACTGATACAGGCAAACGAATGACAAGTTTTCACACCAGATCCCCATGTTTTATTGATTCTTGCATTACCTCAAGCAAAATGTAATTGTAGTAAGAACTTTTACGAAGCCTGGGTGTTATTTCCATCCACTACTGTGTATCCCTGGGGATAAGTCAGAGTAGCTCTACAATTCCCCTTCTGCTAAAGTGAACTACCATGAAGAGAGATGCATATAATGAATTTCAATGAAAAAGTGGCAGGGTCTTTGCCCCTGAGACTGTACCAGAGAAACCAGTGAAAAATATGTTCTCGGGACCTACTAATACTATTAAGTGAAAATTAAAAGCACCAAAGTCCTAGTGTTGTGGGACTCCAAGAAAAGAAATTTATGGTGCTTCATACAACGTGATGCCAGAATAGATTCCCAAAATAAATTTATTCCTTCTTTTTCACAAATATGTCTTTGAAGCTTCAGTTTGATTTTTGTAGCTTGCACTCTAGCTTTACTCTTTTGTTTTCTTTTTTGTTTTTGCTTGTTTAGTTGCTACTGATGGTGACCCTGATTAATAAGAGCATCTGCTCTTTACCTCTTGCAGGACCCCACCAAGATCCTGTAATCTGGGTTGTATGGCTTCTTATGACCCCAGCAGAAGCCTATTTTAGAACAGGCATTGAATGAAGTGTAGTGTCAAGACACCACCTTAGGAAATTAGCCAGAAGGTGAGTCATGAGGCCTGTTGCAAATGGTGTCAGGGGTTGGAAAAATACTCGCTGCCTGCAGAATCCCAGAAAGCATGTCTTTGAACTTTCCATCTCTTCTGAAGACAGTAGGATTTCCATAGATTTAACAAAGGTACTTGAATATATTCATCTCATACACAATTTACATAAATAAGTTTCTGTTGCATCAATGTCAGCAAGTGGTAGTATGACTAGGAACTCACCTTTAAGACTTCTTCAGGGTTTGGGGCCATCAACTCTTGATTTGCAGAAGTATTTCTGATTCGGGCCACTATTGAACAAATTTCTAAACATGATTTTCTTTCCTGGGTTTTGTGGTCCTAAGAAGGATCAAAGGATCACAACCTAGGAAGTTAAATTGCCAGTTGTTTTCCAGTCACAGCCTTTGCCTGTCAACAAGATTAATCTTCCTGCAAGTGAATTTACATGTCCTCAGAAGGTGGGAAAGCCTTTGGCACAACCTTGCACTGATGGTCTTGTGGGGCTTTTTCGACTTGTATGGAGGATGGTCTAATCTGTTCAGTGTTTGATCTCAAAACCTGTCAGATCTGTGATTCTTCTGAAGTGTACATAAAACCAGCAGTGACTTGCAGATCTCTTAGCATCAGACCATTTTAGGCCGTAGGGAAGAAAGACTTGTGGACTTCAGTCTGGACTGCTGTGACTTACTTATCTGCAGGTCTGTCACACAATGTACATATTTCTGCGTTGAGCAGTGAATTGTGTATACCCATTCCACAGATATCCTCCAGCAGGTTAGGAACACTTCAACACTCTTATCTTGCTTGTAGCCATGTCCACTTTCTCTTTGAATAGTCAAGTTCTTTCAATTGAAAGATCAGTCTCAGTCTCTATCTTCTTGAGATGCCTCCAAGAAGTCATGTGGAGCTGCAAGAAGCCATAATGTTACTCATTAAATGGCACCATTCATTTTGTCTGTGATTGCTGCTAAAGTGACGATGGATCATCTACACTGTAGTAGTTCTGGGTAGAATATATCCTTTTTTTTTATTTTTATCCTGGTGCTAGAAAGAGAAATGGAAACTCGCTGAATATTTTTTAACACCTACAGGAACTGCATTCTGCATCTGGAAAGAGTTCCTTACCAGGTATTATTTAGTAAACACGCTGTAATGGCTCTTTCACAAGGAAGAGTATTTCTTGTGTAAGTAGCTTTCAGCACCAAACCAATCACCAGCTGGCATGCACTGACATAATGAAAAAGGAGTGGTATTTAGCACCAAAATACCGCGACGCACAGATATAAGGACACTATAAAGGCAAACCAACCTTGAGTCCTGTATGTATATTTCATTGCAGTGCCAGTATGATTCTTTACATCTGTTATTCCCCCTCATTTACCTCCCTCCCAAGGACAATTATATCAGGGCTTTTATTAATTCAAAAGAAGTAGAAAGAAATGTGCTCAGAGCCTTCTGTCCATAAACAGAGAGACATAAATTGTTCCTCATTGATCCAGGCTTAGTTTTGTCCTGGTAATGGAAAGGAGCCCAGGTACCTGTGTCATTCTCTCCACTAAGTCAGGCAGTTTTACATCTCTGGTGGATGGATGAGGATTTGAGCTCCTCCACATGCACATGATTTCTCAGTATGGAAACCTGAGTTGTCTTGTTTTATTCCAAAAAGTTGCTGCTGGAGTCAGTAGCAGGAGGGGAGCATATCTGTTAGGGTGAGCAACAGTCCTCAAGGGGTTGGGAGGCAGGGAATAAGAGCTGGAGTGAATTACAGCCACTGGAAACCTCTCCACCAGCAGAGGAAATTGCATTGTTGCCTGAGGAAGGAGATCCTGGGGAGGTGTCTGTCTTCTGGGTAGCTTCTTTGTGAGGAAATGCACTCAACATTAGGTCTGAGTGTAATACATCCCATACCCCGTGTTAGCTCATGCTTTATTTCTAAGATGGGTCAGTAACAATGTGGAGGCCCTTATCATTGAGAAACTGATGGAGGAACAAAAACCTTTCTTAGATGTAGTACTGGCCTGGAGCTTTTTAGGGCAACCTTTTTCCACTAACTGGGAAATGGTAGGATTTGGGGTGGTTTTTTTAACTTGTAACTTTTTGAAGAGACGTTTTATTTTGGCCGGTTTGGGTTTTTTTCCACTTACTTTTCTGATAAAATTGTATAGAAATCATAGATTGGATATTTTCTAAACCAAACATTTATGGGTTTCCCTTCATTTTGAGATGCCAGCCAATTATAGTTAAAAAACAAAGACAAAGATTGTCAAAAATAAGAAAGAAACATGCAAGCATAAGGAGTCCAAAATACTTTGATTGACCCAGAAACATATTTTCTCATCTTTGTATATTGAGTTAAAATAATTTTTGAGATACTCATGTTTCAGCATGTTTCAGGATTGGACAACTTTTCAAAACTTTAACCTTTATGCGGGATGGAAAAGGTATTTTCCACCCAGATTTAATTGCCCTAGTATTTTAAAATAGTCTGCAAAATGATTTGCTGTAGTTTGACAGGGAGAAAGCCTATCTATGTAGCAGAGATGTGTTTCTTGCTGGTGAAAGCATCTCTCTAAACTTATTTATGTGCCATTTTCCCCAGTACCTGAGGAGGGGAGAACCTTTCGTTATGCTGTTCAGAGGCACTAACAAAATCTGAGCATTCCCTTATAGAGAAATGTTACTCAGAGAATTATATAAACATCAGGTATGGTTACTCATTTGTGCATGGATGGAGAGGAATGTGATACAGCAGGAAGTATAGAAATACTGCTTATGAGAACTGAATTTCAGAAGATAAAAGTGAAATTGTGAACTATGTGTTGAAATAAACAGCATCCCAGAATCTGTTTGGAATTTTTTTCTGTTGTGCCCAGTAAAATGTTCGACTTTTATTAATCAGTTTATTTTAATTGGCAAACTGTGATACAATGGCTAATAAATCTTGCAGCAGAGAAATAAGGAATAATGATTGAGCCACATGGAATAAATTAGCTGTCAGAGGAGCTGCTCTTCCATCAGCAGGTTTCTGTAACATCATCACATCCTTATTATCTAGGTTACGCTGCTCACAGCTGCAAACAGTACAAGATAGAATGATAAAGATCCTTCAGCTGTGTTTCTGGCTTGGAAACAGTGGTGCTGTTGCAAAGACTTTTGTTCTGCATGTTTACTGGACAAAATGTGTTATATTTCATATTATTTTTTGCAGGATAATACAGTTGGTTTTTTTTCAGATAGCAGGGAAGTTATCAAAAGGAAATGGCGCTCACTCTGATGTAGACTGCATAATGAAACCTGGGGGTTCTTTTAACAGCATACATGTTTTCAAGATGTTTCTCGCTGTTTCTGTGATCTTATTTGAATAACCTTGCAAGATATTGGGAGGGAAAGGCTATTTCATTCTTCCATCTCCACCCCCTTTTCTTACACACACAAACTATGAACTGTGATATTGAAGCATTGGAAACTTTTTAGGTTACATAGAGGAAAGAAGAGAGTCCAGATTTCCTCTATAAATAGAGGCCCTGGAAAGTAAGAGCAAAAGCAAGTTCCTAATCCAAATCAACTCATTGTCTGTCTTTTTAGCAAGGAGCAACAGCCTGACCCGGCAGTGGGGAGTCTCACTGCTCTCCAGGGGAGTTCTGTATCAGCATCACTTATGTGATTAAACCTGTCTCACCAGAGAGGCAACAAAACTGTGTCTATTCTCTTTCAGGAGTAATGAATCGTATCTGCAGCTTGAAGTGAAATGTAGTCCACTGCCCTGGACATTCTGGGTGAATGCAAAAAAGTGCTCTAGCTGATGGCCACAAAAACCTATGCAGTTTCCTCTCCTTCTTTCACAAGTTCTTTTGTCTGCTATTTGCTGTTTTAACTGTTTTTATATTTGAGCTATAAACTCCAACTCACATTTTTTCCTTTTTCTTTAACTTAGGACTGATGGGTGATGTTTTACCAAGTATCCTTCCTGTGTTAGTTCCTCTGAGATCTTACTGAGATTATTTGGCAAGTGATGAGGACAGAGTAGTCCTGAGCACCAGCTAACAGATCCATGGGAAGAGTGTCAAGTCACAAAGGGATGCGTTCTTTACTGTAAGTCATTTCTCTTCCTTTTTCACACTTCTTCACCTGCAATTGCCAATTGTTTTGCAGCATGTTTGGAAAGATTTTATACAAAATATGTCCCCAGCCCTGAAATCAGAAATATGTGGGTGACCTTTCTGTCTCTGTGAGGATCCTTTTTATTTCAGTGGAACTCTGCAATGGTATTGGGGTCCTTTCTCACATGTCAGACTGCCATAGGTCAAATAGTGAACTTGTGAACATGGTACATTTAGTCTTGTGTTGCCTAGATTCTTTTTGGTAATGTTTCCAAACAAAATTCATAACAAGGAGTTGAGAAAAGTAGGCTATTCTGCCCTGAAAACTCTAAGCTATTATTGCTACAACTAGGGATTGCCAGCCTTCTTGAGGCTACCAAACAGGCACAAATGAAATTCACTGCTCTTGTGCCTCTTTTTACTTTGTGCAGTGGGTTATGTGAAGCAGTGAAAAGATGTTCTCCCCTCTCTCTTGGGGAATCCTTTAGAGGACGGGAAGGAAGGGATTTGCTGCAAAGAGAAAATTGCAATCCAGAATTGTTTGGTTACTCTGACAGTAGAATAGTGGTGCTGGAAACACAGTCAGGGGCTGATCTAGGCTGCAGCTTGACGTGATTTGCCTGAAAATCTGCCAGGGGAAAGACCACTTGCTTAGCTGAAGTTTAAAGAGCATGGGGAGAAAGGCTTCCAGAGAGGAGTATAACAAAATTTAAATGAAGTCCACATGAATGAATCCCCTCCTTTCTTTCCTCCACTTTGCTACTGTTCCTATGATGAGGGACAGGATTGTTCTTTGTACAGCTTTTATTTTTTCTCTCGTTGCCCTCGTCTTTTCCTACTTCACAGCTCCATTCTCCAAAGGGCTTGCTGCTGCAGAATCGCAAGGAGTTTCTATAAATCTCACACCTGCCATTCATCTGGGCTCTGCTGGTCTCACAAGTTGCTGTGATTTAGATACCTTATCAGAAGGTGTCCTGCGTGGCTGGGTCAGCATCCTGCCAAACTGCACTTCCTTCCCCCATTGCTGCCCTTCCCCTGCTGAACCCTGTAATCCGCACACCGCGCTGGGACAACACTCAGCAGCGCTCTGCGCAGGAGGGCCTCCAGGGAGAAGGCCTTTTATCTACGCCCAGGAAATTAAATAGCACATCACCCCACTGATCTTGTCAGGCTTGGTAATCCTCGAGTGGATTTCTGAGGCTGTTGAGGCCCAGTGTTGCTGCATGCAAGCCCAGTAAAAGACTTGTGGTGCTTTGGGTATAGAACGTGCACAATTTGCGCCACAGAATGAAAAATATTAAAAAAACCCAACCTTTTTAGAAACCCAGATGCATCTTTCTTTGAATTTACTCTTGGGGGATGCCACATTCCCATCACATTATGGGTCATGTATCTTGGTCCAAATAGCCTCTGTTTTCTGAAAGGAAATTCAGAAGTGTTAAGCAGACTGCATTAGAGAATCAGCTGGCCTAAATCAGCCCAAACTCATTGATCAGACTGATTGCAAAGGCTTCTGACTAGTGTATATAATAGGACCTGTTCCTCTGAAGCAAGCATTGTTTTGTCTTCTCTAAGTAGTGAAATCCTGTCTGTCAGAAAGGGAAGAAGGGTAAATCAGGCTGCAGTGAGACACGTTGCATAAGCAGGAGGTGAGCTAGGTCTCTGTAGCCTGAGATGGCAATGGAGCTACCGGCCTAACAGCCTGTTGTTGCTGCCCAAACTGATGCTGTTAATATTAAGAGATTTAGGGTAAAAAACATTTAACACTAAATAGATAAATATATAGGCAGGTAGATTTGATATTTGGCCAGGACTATACTGACTGACATTGGGTTAGGGAAAAAGCTGATGTGTGGTTGTATCACCTGTTGTGAGATGACAGCAAGCTTTGGTGGAAAAGGGGAGAATACAGCACCAAGTAGCTCTGGGCATCTTCAGAAATACTCAGAAGAGCACATCCACTCATATTCTGAGGTACCAACTGAACAGATGAAAAAGCCAAACCTCGTGTCTGTCACATCAAAAACCTACATGTGAAACCTTAGTTTATTGAAAGGTTTCACTAAGCTTGTCTCACAAAATAGAGTACTTCTTATTACCTACACACCTTTACTGGATGCTTGAGAGGTATAGAACTTCTGTTTGGGTCTGAGAAAGTAGTAGACTTGGAAGTAATGCAAATACCTGTTTTCTTGTAGCAGCATGATCTAATGTCATGCCAGAGAATAGATGATACAAAGATAATAGGCAGGCTGTTCTTTATCTCATTCGGAAGTTACAAGGGCAGTTAAACTTTCTAGGGATTTTCTTCTAAAACCCAGAAAATGCCACTAATCTAATAATAACTCACATAAAAATAGCGTAGAAAGAAGTCTCCTGCAAAACAAATTAAACTCAAAGCGGCACACAGGAGCTTATATTTGGATTGAATTTGGAGTAATTCAACACTGAAGATTAAAGGCCAAACTCTCTGCTGGGAAAATTAGATCTAAAACGCGATATTAAGTCCAGCAGACTAATTTGAAAGATGTAAATTCATTCAGCTTTTCAATACTGGGGGTGGAAGGAAAGACTTTTCAAAACATGAACACTGTTGTTGCAGATACCTAAAACTCAGTGTGTATAACATTCCTTTGGATAATGACTTACAACATTCAAAACAAGGCCATAAGCAGCAACGGTAAAATTCATTACAAGGAGAGATGTGCTAAGAGACAGCAGTGCACGACTTCATTTTGAAAGATACTACTACATTGTCGTAATGATCACATATGAGAAGATTATTTAGAGCTGTTTCCTTGTGCTGAGATTTGGCCTTTGTAACTGACCTGATGACTAGAAACTCTGAATCGAAGAGAGTGAAATGTTGATATGCTCTATACTCTTTCATGGGCTCCTCTGTAGACTGAGATTGTGAAGTAGCTGCAATTTGTATTGGAAAGGTTTTACCTTCCTAGTAACTTAAACAAATGCCCTGGGACTTTTCAGCTGTCAAAAGATTCAAGCAAATATCAGTCAGTCAATCAAACACTTAACTTTGCTGATCAACAGGGCAAAATTCACCTCTAAAATACCTTGAATACTTGAGTGAATACGTACTGTCAGCTATTTTTGCTATTTGTATGTTATCATTCTTCCATTTCATTTACTCCATTGTTCCTTGGAATTCCCTTTATCTTACTGTGAAAGCTGGCATTACTAAGTAGCTTTATTAATAATTTCACCCTGGCTTTCCCAGTAGTTTAATCAGATGTTTACTAGAAAACAAGCACAGATTGAAAGCTCACTAGTATATGGTACACTTACCTATCCCTGTCAGAAACACAAAACCTAGCAGGTAAAAACAAAACCTGTGATCCTTTACAGAATACAAGAGATCTATCCTGTTGAACTGCCAGGTCATATTTTTGAGACCTTTTGTACAAAATTCTAGTTTTCTCCTTGTGCAGTGAAGGAATTCAAGTTCTCATGTGAGACCAAATGACTGGCAGCCCTCCCTTCTCTTCCCTTGCTTATACCAACCTCCTAGTAGGCCGTCAAGTGCCTTGACTACAAACAGGCAGCAGAAAAATTAGTTCTTACAAATCCCCTGATTTCTGCAACTAGAACCTAAGGGTACAATTTTGAAGGCTACAGGTGGCAGAACAGGAACAGAAGACCCAGTAAACATGAAGAACATCTGTTTGGAAAGCTTATCCTAAACAGCTGCAGAATACGTGTGACCTGTGAGAAAAGCTGCAGCAGAGGATCGGAGCTGTAAAAGCTCTCTCTGGTGCTGGAAGCACTGTCAAATAACTGTGTGCAAAATAGGCTATACTGACCTCTGATAACAGAGGTGTATAAAGAGTGATCCTCATAGGCACACGTCTGTATATTTCTCTCACATACTTGCACATAGAAATGACTCTATACTTACTGGATGTCATTTAGCTGTTCTCAGGTTCAGCTGTATTCAGACATTATCTACAAAGATATGTGAAATAACCATAACGATCCTAAACATGCACATTTACACAAAAATTCTCTTGCACGCAGGTGTACGTAGAGTCATGTTTCCAGGAATTCACATACAGTGATGACATGTGCTGCCTGCCTTGAATAAATGAGATGTTCCAAACTCATCTTTTATAAAGGTTAATTGCAAAACCCTTTTGAACATCCCAGATTCTATTTCCAAGACTCTGCATCCTTGGATCTGGAACTTGGCAGGTGACATTTATGGTTTTGACTTGTGTTTGTTGTATAAATGACAGACTTCAGTGGTGCAAACATGCGGAAATGCTTTTAATATGTGAATAGGCAAGTCATGTCTGGGACATACACTGGTTTTCATGTGGCTTCGAGAATCTTCAAACTGTTGTTCATATAATTGCTAGGCAAGGCTGCAGGCTCTCCAGGGTATGGTAGCCACCATTTTACTGACTGGTTGGTTGTAGTTGTTCTCAGTTCTCTACAAGGGTTTTGTGACAGAGCCAAAATATATAAGCAGGGGAAAAAAAAGGTAGTAGAAACTGATATTGAAAGCAGCAATTAAAAAAAAAAATCGTAAGAATCTTCATGCTCATCTCCATACTGGTTATGCATAATTTCTGAAAAAACTAGAAGAAAGCACAAGAGAAACACAAAAATAACCCATCTCCAAAATCATGTTTGTTTTCTGTGATGTATATTTCATCATATGTTTCAGCTTCCTCATTTGTCATGCCAAGGAAGAAATGAAGCAGTGACCAGGACAGATGGGATATGGACTCAAATACACATTGTACATGAGGGATGGGTCAGGTATTTTGCATTGTTGTTACGGCAAGAAGGTCATCTTAAACTTAGAGGGTCTTAGCACAGAGATGAGTGTAGTAGCAAAAGCTGGAAAAATTCTTCAGTTACTTCAAAGTTTTTCTTACAGTTACTGTTAGGAACTGAACAGCAGTTGGGTTGGAT
The DNA here is from genome assembly GCA_013401315.1 of Balaeniceps rex. Taxonomy (NCBI): domain Eukaryota; kingdom Metazoa; phylum Chordata; class Aves; order Pelecaniformes; family Balaenicipitidae; genus Balaeniceps; species Balaeniceps rex. The sequence continues at coordinate 82,300 of VYZW01031735.1, forward strand.
TGTTCGTGTAGTAATCATGGTTTGGGCAGGAACTTCCCTTGCACAGCTTTCCTATTGTGCTTTAGAAGTTCCAGTGCGCAATGTCCTCAGCTTTTCTAATGATGCACACACTCATGTGGGCACAAACGCTCATGAACACACACTTGGCCAATGCATTGGATTTCCTGACACCTCTAGCTGTTTAAATTCTGAGCCTGCACACAACGCTTCAAAGACAGCTCAGTTGCACAACAGAGATGAAGCATTTCTATGTGCTAAGACTGTCAGTCATGCCAGATTGCGTTGTGACTGTGCGATCTTGATAAAAATTAGTTAACAGTTTGAATAAGAGCCTCAGAAAGGGAAAGCATCATGCAATTTTATTTTATGTTTCCTGAATGGATTTCAATTCTGTATAAAAGTGTCCATGTGAATTTTTATTGCCTCTGGTTTGCTCTAGAAAATGCACATGACCAATTCTGTAACCTGTTCTAGTGGTCCAGTATTTATCTACAAGTCCTCATTCACAAACCAAAAACATTCAGGCACAACCTCTACAGTCTGCTAACAATGCAGCCCCTCAAAGGGCAGGAATGATTGTTACAGAAGCAGAGCATGAAAATGTTGTCTGCTATTTCTACAGCATCCTGCAGCCATGGCTTCAGGATCCACGTATGAATCAAGCATTCACCTTCCAGATGTTCAGTCTCAATTGGCTGCCAGAGACATTGCCTTTAAGCAATTAGTTGAGATGTTTGGAGAAACAAGGTGTCCTGGTTTCAGCTGGGAGAGAGTTAATTTTCTTCCTAGTAGCTAGCATAGTGCTGTGTTTTGGATTTAGTGTAAGAAGAATGCTGATAACACACTGATGTTTTGGTTGTTGCTAAGTAGAGCTTACACCAGTCAAGGACTTTCTTTTTCAGCTTCCCATGCTCTGCCAGGTGCACAGGGAACTGGGAGGGGGAACAGCCAGGATAGTTGATCCAAACTGACCAAGGGGCTATTCCATACCATATGATGTCATGCTCAGTATATAAACTGCGGGGAGTTGGCCGGGGGGAGCAATCGCCGCTCGGGGACTGGCTGCGTGTCGGTCGGCGGGTGGTGAGCGGTTGCATCACTTGTTTTCTTTTCCCTGGGTTTTGTTTGTCTCTCTCGTTCTCCTTTTCATTACAATTACTATTGTTATTATTATTATTACTATTATTATTATTATTATTATTATTATTATTTTTATTTCAATTATTAAACTGTTCTTATCTCAACCCGTGGGTTTTCTTACTCTTGCCCTTCCGATTCTCTCCCCCATCCCACCGGGGAGGGGGAGGGTGAGCGAGCGGCTGCGTGGTGCTTGGTTGCCGACTGGGGCTAAACCACGACACAAGGTTTAATGTATTCCCAGAGGCTCGCATACTGTCCTGCAGGATATTTGTACAATACTGCTATGCAAAGGGAACAAGCAAATAAGTGCCCCTGACTCTCTTGCCTTTTTTTTTTTTTTGAAAATGGTTTATTCTTATTGGATTTCTCGATAACTTTCTGTTCTTTCCCTTTTGGAAGGGCAGCATTATATAATCTAGCTCAGCCTCAGTTAGCTTTATTGTGAAATCTAATGTTTTGAAAGCAAAAAGTAAAGGATCTTTCTTACATTTCTCAACTTATGCTCAAATATGAGTTAAAGATTACAAATAAACTCTGAACTTGATCTGTGCATGTTTCCAAGTTTCTGCCAGTGAGACAACCTTTTGAAAGTGGGTGAACAGGAGCTGTTAAGAACATTCGCAGGACTTACATTAACATACATAGCCTTGTTTTTCTGCTCTGCATCAAAGTTAAGAACTTGTATCTAGACTTGGTTGGGTTTATTCATCACTGGCACGGACTTCTGTGCCAAGTTGCTTTGACAGGTGTCCTGAAAGCATAAAAACTCTCTTAACTGTCCTTTGTTTCATGCTCACATGTCACATTGCATCTGCTTAAATTGTAGGGATTTATGTTTAGCTACAGCTGTAGTAGTGTAGTTGTTAAAAAGAGCTGATTCTAATTACAACAGCACAGCAGTGGAATAAAATCTCAGACTGTGCTAAATCCATACTTTTGCCAGTCTGACCTCAGCAAGGCAGTCCTTGGTTGCTTCTCTTGAACTATTGTTTAGCATTCGTTCGCTCCCAATCCCTGTCCCATTTATGTTTCAGTCCTCCTCTCTGTGTTTATTCAGTTCTTTGCTTCTCTTCCCTCTTTCCCACGTTTGCTCAGATGATTGAATACTAAATTTTTTTATGCACTAAACTCATGTTCAACACTCACTCTACAGGTTATGTCTCCTTTTTAATGCAATCATTACAATTTTTCCTACTTCCTTTGTTCTTATCTTTCCACTTAAACTCTCTCCTGTATCACCTCCCTTAGTTCCTCTTCTCAAATCTCTCTTGAAGTCTTTTGAATTCTTGGCATAGCAAATCAACATCTCTCCCTTTTCTGATCTCAGATCTGCAACCAAAAAGACTTCTCTAGCTTGTCCTGTTGAGTCTGGAAAGTCCGATCAGAGATGACTGAAGAGATAAAATGGTGCAATTTATTTGCTTATCTGTAGTGGATTTACAGGGATCTTTACAGAGGAATCTGGGATAATTTTGTTTTGTACATACATTACCAGTGAGGGAACAACTCCTACTACACAGAGTTGACCTTCTTAGTCCCTGAGTCTGGGTTAAGGCGATTGCAAGCACACCTCGTCCAGAACTGCCACACCTTTCTTAGCTTTAATTTTCCTTCCAGTAGCGGGTAGTAATCAATATCCTTTCACTGCATATGGTGTTCTTCTGAAGTTTAAATGCTAATGGTGCCATTTGGCAAGGTGAGCTGCATAGATTATACAATATAACTGTAAATTGGAAATTGTTTAATCTTTCAAATTTGTTTTATGCCATTAGATCTTCTCATGATGCGTTTATCATTCTAATTGGATTTTAACATGTACTTTGTGTTTCAAAACTTGAAATTATGAAGAATTGCATAACAAAGAGCCTTTAGAAACAGGCAGCCCCCCCAAGCTATGTTTAATTTATAACAGATCAGTAAATGAGGAAGGTGAAGAGTCATGAAAATACTGAGTAACAAAGAGATGCTGCCTTAGAAATCCAATGATTAATTGCAATGGTAATAAGCAGAGTGATTAAGCTGACTTATTTAAATCCTACTGCAGCACTGGAATAGCTCAGTTGAGCAGGATACTAAGGATCACTTTTACTCTTGCTCTTCCACCCTTTACCTAGGTCTTTCATCTACTCTTGGCTTACTTGACCTTACACAGGATTACCCGGTGAGTTAATTGAAAATTCCTTCTGCTAGAAATAGAGCAGAACAATAAATAGTTGATTCCCCTTCTGAACAACAGCAGAAAGCCTGAAAGTCCATGCGAGAAGGGTCTTCTCACCCCGTCTTAGGAGGACTCAGGTGTGTTTTCTGACTGTAGGAGAAGTCTGGATGATCATCTTAACATATGGCAAAGTTCTGTAGAGAATCCCAGGCTCTCCATGGGCAGAGTTTAAAGTAGGAGCCTGAGCTGGTTCCCAGCCATGAGTGGTACCTTCATGTACCCTGGCAGACTTCAGACTTCACAGTCTTTATGTCTCTTTTTTAATACAACCATTACAATTGCATAATAATCATTAAAACTCAAAGTGGATTTTATTCTTTGCTTTGAGACATTAAAACACAAATCATATACATCACAGTAGCATTTCAAGCTATGTTTTGAAAACAGATAATTGAATCATAAACTCTGTCTTAGCCACCTAGGAAGTGGGCATGTTTTTCACTAGTGTCCTGCTGTAATAGCATATGTTAGGCTAGTAAATGGGTGTGGATTGAGTTTGTTTCTACGGCCCAGGATGTTATGCCAGTGACCTCAAGAGCATCCGTTCATTCTCTCCCATTCTTTCATTCTGGAGATTAGAAATAAGATCTTAGATAACAATGTTCTGCTACAGTTCTCTGACATTTGAAAGTACAGCAGTGAAAAGAGCAAGGGACATAGTACTTGGTTGGGATAGAAAGAAAAAGCATATTTAGCATCATCACTAACTGGAATTTGTTGGTGTATATCTGAGACGTAGACGACTACTGCAGTATTTAATTTCTTTCTTTGCTCCATGACTCAGCTATCTTTTGGAAAGATGGAGAATAATGTTTTCCTCCATCAGAAAAGAGCTGGAGGAGCTCAGCTTAGACAATTGTAAAGAAAGCTGTCACTGAGTTAGGCAAAGTGTGCAGATAAGTCCTTTGTCCATTGTTTGATATTTTTCATTTCTCTCTCTGTCCAGCATACCATCTTTGTGTGAAAACCCTTCCAGTGAAGAATCCAGAAAATGTGTGTTCAGTAAAGTCAGACGTACATCAATTTGCAAACATAAAATAATTTTCCCCTTAATATCCATGACTTATTTTTACAACAAGGAATATTTAGCTCTTCAAGCTTCGATACATAAAAATTAACGCAGGTGCTGTATATTTTTAGACCAGATGGGCTTTTTAGGCAAGAGACAAGAACATATTGGATACAGCAAAACAAATCTACGTTTTTTAAGGTTCTCTTTTTTCCCAGTGTGTTAGTTCTCATGAATACATCAACAGAGAGTTGTGCTTCTCTTTCTAAAACTAATGTAAGACAGACAGCAGATGTGCTAATATCCCCATCACATTGCTCTGCCAAACCAGTCCACACCAAGCCATATGGATGGATTAATATTTCCGAGGTACCAGCTTTCAGAGGTATTCAGGCCTTTTCCTGTCAGGTACAACATGACAGAAGAGCAACTGTTTATGGTGGTGATTTGAATAATTGTTCCCCAGGAGCTGAAATGTGACTGTCAAGAAGCTATTAGTTAGCAGTAACTCCTTAGCTGGGCTAGTCTCAAATCACTAACTTCGAAGTGAAGTGTACTCTGCAGTAGGTGACTGGAAGGAGCTGAGTTATTTAAAAACAGAAGTTCTGGGCTATATTATTCACAATTTGTTTTGTAATAATTTCCAGATGAAGGATCATCATTGTGCAATATGCTGTATATACAGTATGAGAAATCACAGTCATCTTCCACTTTGGAAGATGGGTTTCTGAGTGGATCACTCACTCCCAGGAACTCAGAGGTTCTCAGGAAGCCTAAAATAATCCTCTGCATTCATAGTGTTCCCTCCCTTATTCCCAGCTTAAAAGACTTTATTATAGGAAGGAGCAATTTCTTTTTTTTCCAGTACATCAGCTCTGCTTTCCCTGTTACTGTGGGTCCCTGATCAGACAGCCAGTTTGCTACAGGTGTGTGTGATGAGGGATATTTCCAAGAAAAATGTAAACACAAACCAGGCCAGAACATTTTTTATCTTCATTTGCCTTACAAATTGTCAGCTTCTCATCAGAGAATGTGAAGAGCTTCATCTAAAAAGAATTTAATTGAACAGATTTTTATGAACATTCAATATAGACCATGAGAAAGACACATTTCTTAAAATGTTTTGTTTTGTCAGAAACTCATTTTTTCCTGACAAATGGATTTCAGAGGAAATTGTCCAGAAGGCCCTGCTCATTGGTCTGCATGACTGGAAAAAAATGAAAAGCCTGAATCAAGAGAAATAGAGACCCAAAAAATTTTGTCAAAGAAGTTAATGTCTGATGGCAACTGGCAAGGGACATAGCTAAGTCAGATACAGGAAGAAAACTTTGGAGTCCCTAAATCTATGTTTTTTCTGAAGGAAGCTTACGCAGGCACTTACTGCTCTACAATATTCATGTCTGGTTTTAGGCATTGCTGTAGTCCAGTACTTCTCTATAGCTTGTTTTAACATCTCAATTCTAATTTTAACTGGAGTAGCAACATTTAGGAACTTAACTTTGACTTCTAAAAAGCATAAATCATAGTCAGGAGTTAAGCTGGGTAATTCTTGACCTGTTAAGGCAATTCATTTAAGCTGTTTAAAAAAACTCCCAACCTTCTGCAAACTCTTTTAACCAATCTTCGGCTCCTAAGTGAAGAGATCTTGAAATTATGCAGGGGCTTAAAGGGCTCTTAAAAGCATCTGTTTTTTACACCCTTTCATCCTGCGTATCTGCTGCCCACTTTATCCATCTGTTTTGTAACAGGATACCTGCCATTTGTTTCCATCACGGGAGACTGTTGCAGCAGCACTGTGCTGCTGATAACTAGACTCCAGTCTATTAACCTCTTTGATTAAATGAATCTGAAAGGAACTAGAGACACTCTTGATATGCATGCATTTGATCATAGAGTTGGAGAATGCTCTTGTTAGCTGTTTGATCACATATGGGTTCTTTATACACTCTTGAAAATTAAAAGCAGCAGCAGCTAACTCAAAGGAGAACCCCATAATGGCTCAGACTTAATGACATCTTACTTTCTTATATAATGAAATCATCCCACTGTAATATCAGTCCCTTTATTTCCCCAAGAGAACTTGGGAAGGCTGTAATATAGGTGGTTGCTCCCCATTGCCATGAAACATGGTTATTTACAAAGCATATACCTCTCTTGATGAAGTGAAATTGTTTTTGTATATGTATGGGATGAAGCATGCTTCTGCATATCTCAGAAAGGGGTGAGTGTGTGTGTGTGTAGGAGGCTGCCTCAGTCATGTTAAATTCATATTAGGTAGCACTTCAAGAAATGACTGGAAAGTAGAGCTGTTGTTGATGTAAAAGGTCACAGACATTAATAGCCTGCAGAACAATTCCAGGGTACAGAATTATTCACAGCTGCCAAAACACAAAGGAAAAGAATAAAAAAAAAAGAATGAGGGAAATAAAAGGTTTGAAACAATGGTATCTCTCTGTTGTTATTACTGTTATACTTTGGGTTATTTTTTAAAACACTCATCTTGGAGGGGAGCTGGGGGGTTAATTTTGAGGTGTTCTCTGCTTTCATCTTTTAAATGGCAACAGGAAACGTGTCTTTTGACTCTGCTTTTATTGCATTTTGTGTCCTGTTCATTTAGAAGTTTTTGTGGAAATATGAACTGCAGTAAATATTGATGAAATGCATGCTCTTCTGACTGAGAATATGCTCTGCTGATGGCTTTTAAAGGGAGCCCAGTCTGGTTTTTCAAAGGCTCCAGACCAAGACAGAACAGGTAGAAGGTTAGAAAAGGGAAAGGCCTGAAGGGGAGAGGAGGAAAGAAGTGAAAAGGAAGGGAGGATGTTGAAGGTTCAGAGAAGAATATGGACTGTTCTTTTGGACGGAAAATATTCTGTTGCTTAAAGAAAATCAAATTCCTCTCTTTCTAAGGCTGGTCGTGTACTAGCTTGTGCAGAGGCACAGAAGAGAAATGCTTAGCTCTTGAAAGCCATTACAAAAATGAAATGAAAAGCACCAGCAATATCAAATGGTGAGGTTGTGTCTGTGCTGGTCTACCTCCCTCCCTCTCACCAAGACACACAGCCCCTTTCATTTTCCTTGCAATCCCTTACAGGCAGCCACGGGTTCCAAGCAGGGGACAGAGAATAACAAAAATGTCGTGTGTATAGTCATTGGTAGCTGGTATGATTTGAGATAGCCAATGATAAGAAAAATCCTCATCTGTATACACTAGCATTTACTATGCCAACAAAGTCACAGATCAATCATTTTCATCTCTGCTGGTGACAGATCAGGTGTAGACTTACAGCAAGTGAGGAATTGGGCAGATTAGAAGCTACATCTATTATTCTGATTATAAATCACTAAGTCTTTGATTTGCTGAGTAGAATAGGATCAGACATTTTCCCTTTTTTCTTCCTGACTGAAAACCAGAATTACTGTTTTATTTTTAGCCACCCTTTCCTTTCCCACCAGCATTCCCCTCCCCTTCAATACAGATCAATAGTTCTGTCCTTTCCAACAGATATATTCAAAACTCCACCAGTCTGCATGCTCTCGCCCTGTAAAAGGAGAAAACCCTGCTCCTTATCTGCATCCTCTCAGTCTGACAACTACAGTCCTTACCTGTTTCTACCTGTGCTTCATCCATTGTTCCTCCTACAAAGAAATCTTTGCAGGGATGGCTCAGGAGACTGCCAATGGTCCGTAACATCTTTCCCTCCTAAATTTGCTTCCAACAGTGATTATTGTCTTGTGCTGTTCTGGGGAAGTGAGTTTTCTTCATTTTCCTGGCAGATAAGTGCCTAAAGAATAAGATTCATGGCATTCATTTAGTCTTAGTCTCACCAAGGAAGCAAATAACTAAAGTGATAAGCCTGGAAACGTAGTGATGGTGGTCTTGGAAATGTAATGAAGGTGGTCTTGGCCAGCAAAGGCTGAAGGGCAGTAGGTGATGTGATGCCACTCCCATTTCTATCTGTTTTCTGGAAATACAGAAAAGGAGACAGTCTGCTGGTCTGTCAGTCTAGTGTGAAGTTCATGTCAAAAACTGAAGGATATTTTATTTGAAGCAAGGATTCTCTTAAGTGAATTAAATGACAAGAGATGTTTAAGTCCAAGAAAGATAAGCAGAAGTGGACAACTCCAACATTTTCCATTTTAGCCATACTTCTGGCAGGGAGAGGGAACATGTCATGGTCTTCACTTGTATGAAAGACACATAGTCCTGCTTCCGCATCTGATATCTCTCCAAGGAGCGCTTAGAACAGGCACATATGGAGAAGAACTGCAGGCTGCAGTTAGTCAGCATTTGGGTAAAGAGAGCTGGGCGTCGTGTGGTCATGCAAAAATACAGGAAAACAGATGGTAGTTACTGGAGGTACTGAGGACAGCTGTAGCGTAGTATGTAGATCTGGAGGTGATATTAGCTCTCTAATGCTTTGAGGTATGTATGGACCAAGTGCCACTTCCAGGAGGTATTTGAGGTTGGATAAAATTCAGTAGCTAATGGAAAATTATTTTATTTTCTCTTGTAATTTTTTGTGTCTACCCATATACTAGAGCTGCAGTGTTTGAGCTGTGAATTGGCAGAGAGTTTGGTGTGTCATTAATAGTCTCAGCAGATATGGAAGCATGAACTAGCCTCTAATGAGTATAACAGGGTCTTTCCAGATTTGGGCAAAGACTGAATGATCTAGTGTATGGATTCTTAATTGAGAACTTTTCCTGGGGACTTGCAATCAGATGCCTATAAAAACAAAACCAAGCAACCCCCCTAAGCTAAAACAGCTAAAATAAACATTACTGTTAAGGACATAAAGAAAATGGAATAGTTTGTAATAGTTTAGCCAGTAAGCCTCTAGCCTACGCTTTTCACGAGGAGATGTTCCTGCCATAAATATAGCCCTAGTGGTATACATTAATGGCCCTAGCGCTATACATTAATTTATCCAAACTGTTGACATGCCACACAGAATCAAATAACTGTCACTCTGAAAGAAAAGGGAAAGGAGATGAAAATCCAACCCAGCAAATCCTTTTTCTTTTAAGGGAGAGAAAGAGAGAATCTGTATTTCTGTTATGTGACTGCTACTGGTGGACAACTCACCCATCCTGCCCTTTCCTTTCTTCTGGTCACTGGTAATCAAAACAGCCAGGGAATCTGAGACAGGCTTGATCAGGAATTAAATCACATGTAAATGTTGGCAGTGCAGGCTTTTATGGGAGCAGAGGAACACTATCGATGAAAAGCAAAGGAGCTGTCTTTATTTTGCAGAGGTGCCATTACACGTGCTCACCTTATTCTGTATATCAATTCATACCTTGCAAGGTAATGAGATCAGCACACCATCTTCTACAGATGCCACGTATTGGGAGGAAACAAAGAGGAAAGCTAATACCTTTCTGTGACTATATATATGTTTGTCAGGAAAATGCTGGAGTAAACAGCTAGGGCCAGATGATTTGTCTAATTCTAAGCAGCTAGGTAAAGCTTGGGTTTGAAAACAGACAAACAAGATTGGTATGTTATTCCTTTTGACAGCCTTTGGGGAAATCAGAATTGTGGAGAGGGAAAGGAGAATGGAGATGGAGACAGGGATTTTTTTTCCTGTATACCTGTTGAAGAAGGTTGGAGAATTTGTTATTCAATTTAGTTCCTATTAAAGTGGCTGCTGTTTGCTTGAGCATTGATGTTTCAGAAGATGGTTTCTTCCTTGAATGATTTTGATACCTATGGCAAAAGTGATCTCCTGACACTACAGTTTTTGTCTTTGCCAGCTGATCCTTCCAGAAATAAGGCTGAAAAAGTATACTCGCCCATGTCTGTGACCATGGCTCCGGTTGTAGGGGTTTGTGTGTGGGTGTGTGTACGGGACATGCAAAGCGGGGGAGGCAATCTCAGATGAAGATGGTTATCATCTAAGGGGCTGAGGAATATTCAGGGATGGTAGTCAACTCTAACATTTAATTTATGTGAATTAGGACAAGGAGAGTTCAACAAATCCTTAAAGATCTGTTCTCTGCATCAAGCCTCCACTAAGCTTGATGTGCGGTATGTGGATAAAGATACCGAGGATCAAGTGATAAATACCATCACTGGAGCAGTAGAGATTTCACCACTGCTGGCAATTAAATCTTGGCTGATTATTTATGCAAAAAGTTATATAAATGTTACCCATAATTCAACTGCCTCTAAAAAAGTTCTAAAAACTTCCTATATAATGAAGCAAAATTAAGCCACTTTCGCAAACTTTGTTTGCAGAGCCGGGAGCCATTGCGCAGGTGCTTCAGTATGTCCCCTGTCCGGCGCAGAAGGCAGGGTTGGAAGATATGAAATATCTTTTTGAGACTGTCTTTCTGTGCAGGCGCTCTCTGAGATGGGTGACCTCAGGGAGGTTCTGAAGACAGTAAAAGGCAGAAAATCTTTCTGCTGGTGCCATCTAATAAGGAAAACACATTTCAGCTCCTCGTTTGCAGCCACATGGATGGGCTGCCTTTTTCACTTGAAAAAAATATCTTCCAGAGAGGGAAAATTAACTTGGTTTTGAAAGAAGAGTTTTGCCACATCAGCTGTTACAAACTGACAGCACTACAAAGCTATTTACAGATCTCTAGCTCCAGATCAGGACCCTAAATAAAAGCTGATGAAGTAGATTTATTACATGAATTTAAGTTACCTTATGTGAATACATTGTTCCTCTGGGAAGCCTGGCTCTTTTTTTCTGTTCTCTAGCAGTACATCCAAGCAATACTTCAACATCTGAGTCATTTCTCCAGAGTGATGGAAATGGGGAGGGAGGGGGATGTCCCTGATGCTCACATGGGCACTAGATGGGAAGTGACTCTCTGATAAACTAAGGGTGAAGAACATTTCTTTGGAGTGCTCTTGTCCTCAATAGCGTTTACAGATCCTCTTTGGCTCTACTTCTTTCCACATGAAGATATTCAACTGCTGACACACTCTAGTTACGAACACCTCACAACCTTCCCTGAGGTCAATAAACATTTCTGTGGTACATTTTGGGAATAGAAGCAGTGAGGAGTTTCACTGATTTCCCCCTCTTTTCTCCCTTCCATCTCTGGCAGGGATGAGAGTAAGACCATCTTCCTACTTTCAGTGCTTTAGTTTGATCACTAGAAGTGTCCAGCTGATTTAGCTGCTGAAATGTGCCTCATTGAAAATCTGGATCCCTCGTTTCTTGAAATGAGGCATGTTGGACTCTCTTTGCTCCTTTCGCAGAGACCGGTTCTTCCTTATTGACAGACCTGGAGAAAGTTGTGCCACTGGCAGCAGTACACATCTGTTGGCGTAGATCGCGACTGTGTAGCCGTCCCTTCTGCTCTGCCACCAAGATGCTGCATGTCAGCATGAAGATAAGACTCTTCTGCTGAAACTGCCGGCCAGCGTGCAATGAGTGCCTCCTGCATTCATGTGCGTATGTGTAAAGGCCATAGGGTTTGCAGGTTGTGTAATTTGCACGTAAGGTTTTGCCCACAGGTATAGATACAGTGTTGGTTCTTTCAGGAAGAGACTTCTGGGACTGGGAAAGTGGTAAAAAGGTTATCTTAAATGTCTAAACACTGGGCAATTTACTAATAATGAGATACATGTGATACAGTGGCCCACAGCTTTGTCACACCCAAGGCTTGCTGTGCATATTACAGTTCTTCCAATATATCCGTGCAGAATATCACATTTTTCTTCTGTTTAAGAGAATAAAGGCCTTTTGGCAAACCACCGTTTTCAACTAAAGGAATGCCATGCTATTCAGCAAATAGCTACAGCAAACCGCTTATTCCACCACTGAAACCTAGATAATGTGTTTCTCAGCAGAAGAGCGTATCTTAGCAAACTAAATCTTTTGTGTGGCACAGAAGCAACATTGATTAAGAAATGAGGATGCTTTATAGCCGTGTCTGTTTACACAGGTCAGAGGGTCTCTGTTCAACATGGTTAATTAAGTCGATTCTTGGAAATTTAGAGGCACCGGGAAAAGGACGCTGAGAGGAAATGTGATGACAAGAGTAACAATAATTGGGAAATTGTGCTGCACATCACACCTTTCTTTTGGTTACCAAGTAATTGGTTTTGCATAAAATGTTCACAGTGTTTACCTGAAGTGTGTGTACAAACAAAGGCCCAGTCCTCTGGAGGCTCGCTGGAACGGCAATCTGGATATTTTGTTGTTGCTAAAACCCTCCTGACTGAGTTTATGCTAGTATGTACCAGCCATTCAGAAAGATACCTTCTGCCAGGAAGAAACATTTGACACTTGGAGCATAAGGGAAAAATCAGTGAAAAACATGATAAAGTTTGAATTGTAGAAAGAGTGTCACAGAAAGATTTGTTTTGTCCTTTCAAATCAAAGATTTGTACCTGGCTTTGTGTATAGTTCTGTTCATGTTTCAAGTATCTCAGATTTTATTTTTTAAAAACATATATCTATGCATATAATGGAGGTTTAGCTACTTGCAACAGAATAACTATATGAGTAAACAGTTGTGTGTGGCTGCTCTGGTACATCCTGTGAGAAAGATGATAGGGCAGACTCCTGGGTGAGTGTGTATAATGCTCTTTGATAAATGACCTGAATTTGTGGGTAGCCAACAATAAAAACTGGCAGATTTACATTCCTTTGAGCACTCAAGATGTCACCAGGCAATATGTCCAGCTTAAAGCATTTCAAAATTCATGAGCCAGACCCAAAATCATTGTGGAGCTTGTGTAAAGTAATGATTAGACAAACAGTTGTGATCCTTTGCTTTCTGATACCTTAAACTGTATATAGTCACACTTTCTTTTTGTTGTTGTTTTCCACAGGAGCTGACCACCCGCAGTTTGTCATGAGGCTCACGTGTCTCGCATTAACACCTGATTCCAGCAGCAGACGATTTAAAAACATGAGTGCTCATGGTGAAACTCATGAAAAATCATCACTATTTGGTCCCCTCCAAAAATCTGGGGGAGAGATTATCTGCTGTTTTGAAGAAATAAAGTCTAGAGTCATCCCCCAGTTTTAGCAGTGTGGCTTATTCTAGTCAGTGAGACATTCATGCTTTTCACCTTTGCCTAAAGCTTGCTGTATAATCTTCAGCTGCCTTCTGACTACCAGCCAGTGGCAGGAGACGTCACTGTAGCATTTGACCTAGACAGGTGCAAATCTTTCTGTACTAATCTTATCACCGGCTTTTCAACTGAAATTTCCCAGAAGATCTAAGTCCATAACCATCCTGATTGGAAAAATGAGATGGATTTCAGTTATGCCCTGGTTTGCACTACATGAGCTGACTTTATGCAATAATAAAGGAGACTGGATCAAAGGCAAAAACCCTGCTGGAAATCTTGTGGGCTGTCACCCTGCCTTTGGTGGCAGGTTAGTGAAAATCTTTACTTTAACTGGTGTGATACTGCTTTGGGGCTGTTCCAAAAGCCTGCACATTTCAAAGCTATTTTGATGTTACATTCCCTACTCCACCCCAGTCCCTGCATGACATCTTCCCTGCGCTCACTCGCTGATCTCTCTTCTAGCATCTACCGCCCTCAGCATGAGAGCAAGCCTGCCTGCCTGCCTGCCTGCCTACTGCCTGCCTGCCTGCCTGCCTGCCTGCCTCGGTGTTTCCCACATGCGCTACCACGAACACACACCTGAGGGCCACAGATCTTAAGTTTAGCAGCTCCTGCCTTTATCAGATTTATTCACTTGGAGGGGGAGCGGGATCGCTCTCTGTCCCTCTGTAGCATTAATGTTCAAACACAAGGCAGGGTGATCAATAATCTGTTCTGCTGGCAGTGTTATTTAGTTTACTCCTGTTTCAGGTATTAGTTTCCTCAGCAATTTTATCACCTGAAGGTTTGATGTTATCTATTTAGTCTGGCATGACCATATACCTGTCTCTGACCCCAGTGTGGCACACCAGAGTCTCCGTGTGTCCCTGAGCCACTGTGTAGCTTGGTATGGGAGTTAAGGTTAAATAATTCTGAGCTGCATGCAACTGGCCAGCCCTGAACTAAGCAATCATCTGTGATCCATCCCAAAGGGTTTGAAAAATACAACTATTTCCATCTACCTGTACAGCTGCAATTAAGTTAAGGAGCTGCAGAATGCAAACCAAGCAGTACGGAAGCAGCCTACACACTGTGTGGCACTGCACTATAGGCGAGGAGGCGCAGGAGAAGGAGCTGCTTTTCCTAAAACCCAAGCACTGAGTAATTTGTACTTAACATGGGAACCAAGCACTGATGCTTCGATTGTCAGTACATTCTCTGGAGACAAGAAGCTCAGGTCTGCTTGCTACATGCTGCATCGTGGCATGTTACTCATTTGCTGGAGGAACTGCAAGGTCAGATTTTGAGGCACTTATTCAGAAAGGTTACATAAAAAGTGTCTACCTAGTAAGAACACAGGTTTGGTTTTTGTTTTATCATAAAAAGAAATATTGTCAAAGGAAACACACCTAAAATTAATGACATGGTCACGAGTTTAGCAATTAATCAGGGTCATGAGTTTAGCAATTTTCCTGAGTTAAACCAAACTCAGCAAAAGGTGCTAAAGCCAAACAGACCAGGAATGGTTCCTTTGCAACCATCTAAAACATGGGCTCCGTCTGGCAGAGGAACTGCATGTAAACCTGCCTTACCAGCTCTGACCAGCTGTCTGTCCCTAGTGCTAGATCTGTCATCTAATACTGTTTTAAACATAATATAATGTTGTGCTGTTAAGAAGCAGCAGATAGTTAATGAAAGCAAAAAACAACTGCCATTCCCTGATAGAACAATTACATTTTTGTGGCAGATATTTTCTGTATTTCTGTTTCTCTCTTGTTTTTCAGAGTATTTATGTACATGGAAGAGGATCTCTGTTTCCAGAGAGATCATCTGTTCCTGCTGCTTATACCCTATTTGAAGTCATGATCTTGGTTGCTGTGGAAATGATTAAGCTGTCATCAACAGGATTCAGATGGGGAATAAGCTCGGGGAGAAGATGATACAACATTCCTTCTTTTATGCAAATATGTGCAGCTAAGAATGGCAAACAAACAAACAAGCAAAATATAGAGGCAAACACCCTTCCCCCTCCCAAATCACTATTCAGACTGAGCAGACTGTTTTAAAACAAGCACATTTTTTCCAGGGGGTGTCAGATTGTGTCTAGAAAATGTCACCCACTGCTGTAGAAGTGGCAGAAGGGAGCTAGGGGTCAGTGAACATATCCTCATCCCTTTGGTTTGAAAGGGTACAAATTCCAAAGTAGAGGCCAAACTCCCTTTTGTCCTGTGCTTTGGGCAGGTCGTGGCAGGTGCAATATGTTGCAAAAGTAAGTAAGAGTAGGACATTTTGTGTGAGTGCAAATGGATATGCAACATGCAGAGCACCAGCGAGCAATGTCCTCTGCCCTTAAGTAGCTGCCCAGGGTTGTGTTAAGCACAGCAAGTCACAGTGGGAGGAGTGACACTCCCAGACATTAGATGAGGTTATGTTGACTCAGGAAAATTAAATGCCTCCCAGAAGTACCTTTGGATTTAATTAATATGTGTTTAGAGTCAATGGCAATTCTCCAAAGAGGACTTGTGTTAACCACCAGCTGACTGCATCTGGAATTGCATGGGGGATCTTTCAGTATTTGGTGAATATACATGGGAAATGGGTCATCTAGGTTGTATATTTGTAGTTGTAATTAGAAAGACAAACTGCATGTGTCCTGGTTTCAGCTGAGTTAGAGTTACTTTTCTTCCTAGTAGCTAGCATAGTGCTGTGTTTTGGATTTAGCATGAGAAGAATGCTGATAACACACTGATGTTTTAGTTGTTGCTAAGTAATGCTTAGACTAGTCAAGGACTTTCTTTTTCAGCTTCCCATGCTCTGCCAGGTGCACAAGAAGTTGGGAGGGGGCACGGCCCAAGATAGTTGATCCAAATCGACCAAAGGGCTATTCCATACCATATGACGTCATGCTCAGTATATAAACCGAGGGGAGTTAGCCAGGGGGCAGCGATCGCTGCTCGGGGACTGGCTGGGTGTCGGTCGGCGGGTGGTGAGCGGTTGCATCACTTGTTTTCTTTTCCCTGGGTTTTGTTTGTCTCTCTCGTTCTCCTTTTCATTACAATTATTATTATTATTATTATCATTATTATTATTACTATTATTATTATTTTATTTCAATTATTAAACTGTTCTTATCTCAACCCGTGGGTTTTCTTACTCTTGCCCTTCCGATTCTCTCCCCCATCCCACCGGGGAGGGGGAGGGTGAGCGAGCGGCTGCGTGGTGCTTAGTTGCCGAGTGGGGCTAAACCACGACAGCATGGGAAGAGAAAGTCAACAATGATCTCGATAATTAGTTTAATACTGCTATGCACATCTGCTGTGTTTTTTGAAGTCTGCAATGCTGCTGTCTCAGTGGTGGGTGTAAATGCCTTACAGTAAGTCAAACCCAGTCACTGTTACTTTCCGAAGTCTTGGCAGCACTAATGCCTCTAACAGTCTATATTCACGACATGGGGAAATGTTCAAGTGGAAACAAAGTAGGGTTGTTTTCTTATTAGAGAACTCTCCTAAAAATGTGGGTTTTTTGCAGGGTCTCCTGGTACTGTTGATCTGAAGCTCTAAGTAGTCTGCTCTTTACCTGCAGCTAAAATTATACGCACAGCATAATGAGCAGTTGATATGTGACTAAGCTGCTCTCTTATTCAGACATTGATAGGAAGTTATAAGGCATCAGGAAAGATTAAGGATGATAACAGGAAAATCTTTCTGGAAATTTTTCCATTACTATTGGTGCTTCATGGAACTTGTTGAAAGAGTTTCCACCAAGAAATATGTGCTGCTTTTTTGTTCTTTCTGATGATAGCTTCTCAGAGAGGGCACAGCTTGGGCCATGATTTGAATCAGGGACTTCATGATCTTTGAATGATGCTGTAAACCGGCACAGAGCATTAATTTTGTATGTCATTTTTGTTACCTGGTTTCTGATGTCA
Organism: Balaeniceps rex; assembly: GCA_013401315.1. Classification (NCBI taxonomy): domain Eukaryota; kingdom Metazoa; phylum Chordata; class Aves; order Pelecaniformes; family Balaenicipitidae; genus Balaeniceps; species Balaeniceps rex. Next base: position 99,620 of record VYZW01031735.1, read on the forward strand.
TTTGGTGCCATTATGGGGATGGTCCCAGGTTTTAAATAGCCACCTACATCCTACTTTGTTCCCCCACTGAACACTTTTTTGAGATATCTCCACAGCAACGTCTTTAAGTGCCGGAATGTTGTATCGCATGGTAGAAATAAGCACATGCACAAAGAAGAGCAGATGAAACTAAACTTCACACTAGATTATTCCTTGCATTTCTAAACAATAGCACACAACATTGTAATATCTAAATTACTGCCTCTCTCTAGAGTTACAGGGGACAAATTGCATCAGCCTGTTGTAGAATACTGTAACTCGTCCATCACCCCTCCTCACACACATTCACATGCAAACATGTACAAGAGCAGTGACAGATAGATGAACGCAAATATATAGACTCAGGAGGCATCTCAATCCCCTAACCCAGTACAGCACCTTGGTTTCTGGTGTCAGCTCCTGAGTATTTTTCTCAGCAAAGCTCCTCTGTACAGCCACGTAGAGGTGAAGTCTTGCTCATTTGTATGAATATGCAGTGCATATACACACAACTTATATGAACACGGTATTAGCCAGTTACCAGGCATTTCTGACTGCAAACATAAGAAATATGTTGTCATTCAATAGCAAGATAAAGCAAGCTTTCCTCTTCTTTGCTTTTGACAGAGTCTGAAAATAGATTTAATCTTAGATTTAGTCAAAAGTGCAAGGCACTATCTGCCTTCTTGTTATACACTATACAATCTCTTCTCTTGCAAGTTTTACAGCTATATAATTCCGCTGGCTTCGGGGGAATTCTTTCTTATTTACAGCAAGTGTAAGAGAGGCAGCAAGGTCATTCGCAGTGATACCTGGAAAAGCCAAGAAAGTATGAGGTGGGCTTCTCCTCAGGAACTAGTAAAGTTTTTCCATTAGAAATATCACAGGGATGTCTTACACCACCTCATTGTTCTCATTGCCTTTTAAATGCCACACTGCAGTTTTTGGTTTAGTAATGAGACATACAGCGCTTCCTCTGACATCCTGGAGAGCAAAGAGTTATCACTGGCATGCCAATTACAGTTAACAAGGAGAAGCTTGGTCTGTTGACAAGGCTACAGAGTGCCTTATGTTTTAATGACAATGGCTGTCAAACACTGCACAGATATGCCTCAGAATTAATATATTAGTAGTTAGCACAAGAGGTCCTTGTCCATGACTAGGATATGCGGTTACAGAAATAATGCAAATATTGATAGCAATTAATCGCGGGGATCTCAATGCAGTTTCCCCTTTCACTTGTGTCCTTTTTTTCTGGAGGACTTTTTTTTCACAATGTCATTTCTTAAAAAGATCAGTGGCTTCCATGATAAGTTTTTGCCCTTGGAAATTTTATCCTCATCATCCTTTTGTCCAGTCTTTTAGACCTTGGGGGTATCATGACTGCCTTATGTAATGCATGCATCATGTGTTTTAGAAACTTTCTAGTAGATGAGTTCAGAAGCATAAGTTCACAAATTGGCAGGGAGAAGGGTCACAACTATGTTGTCATCCAAGAGACTGAAGAACACGTAGGTCAGTTTTGATGACCTCTCATGTTCTCCTCCTACATTAATCCTGGCTAACATAGGCGCAAATTTGCTACAAGTAAGAGAAAAGCTCTGCTGCCACCTTCTTCCATGGACAGTCTATGGCCGTTCCTCATTTAATCATCTGTCACCACCCTGCCAAATGGCAAGGGGAAGTACTGTTTTTCACCTGTGAGAGGGCTGTGCCTCAACAAATGCACATCTTATCTCAGAGGCTGCATGTTCCCAAGGAGAAAAACTTAGCAGTGTCAAATCCTCTGGACCTATTACTGGCTAAGTCCCCAGGCCTGTGTATGCATGTTTCTGGTCGGCTGACAGATTTTCAGTGCCTCAGCATCCCTGTTCAGAGCAATGAGCATGCTTCAGATGGCAGGATTACCCACAACCAGTAAGTCTAGTACCTCTGCTGCCTGCTTTTTGCATTGTAGGAGAGGCATGATGGGTGGCCTTTAATTCATACAGTAAACATATCCCATAAAAATCAGTCTTCTGAATCTAATGTTTTCCTAGTAGATTGCTTTCCTCGCATCTCAACATATTTACCTCCTAATAAAGAGTTTAGCCCTCCTAGGAGGACTCCCTGTTACTTCTCATCTTCTTAGCATGATTAGAAACACAGATCTTACAGGGAGAATCTACTTTGTACTGGAGCTCTTTGGTCAGATGTTATTTATGCCCTGAAATGGAAAGCTTAATCAGGTTTCCCGTTCTGAGAATCAAGTCAAAGAGATAAAGGGCTTAACCCTTTTGGCTTTCTGCAATCTTGTATTTCTGTGCATTCTCTTCCACCTGGGTTCCCACTACCTTGTACCAGAGGCAGAGCCTGGCAGCAAATGCACATGAGAGAGGTCATGTCCAAACTCTGGTAGAGCCCTGTGGGCAAGGAGCCAGCAGAGCTCCGCTGTTTCTCTCTTTTTCTCTCTCTTCCCTTCCCATGCAGGAAAAATACTCATTGGAATCCATGTCTGGCAGAGAGTTGGTGTTACCCCTAGACTACCATGACATAGGGCAAGGGAGATGAATGGCTAAAATACAGCCTGAAGGCAGATAGGGGCTTTGACAAGCTGTAAAATTGTTCAACATCTCGGTTGGGGCTGAGAGACCTTTAGCAACACAGCACTGGGGACTGACAGAACTCAGCAAATGCTGCTGTGTGTCACCCTGTTTTTACTATTCTTGCCAGGTGTCCTGGTTCCGACTGGGATAGAGTTAATTTTCTTCCTAGTAGCTGGCATAGTGCTGTGTTTTGGATTTAGGATGAGAATAATGTTGATAACACACTGACGTTTTACTTGTTGCCAAGTAGTGCTTACACCAGTCAAGGACTTTTCAGCTCCCCATGCTCTGCCAGGTGCACAAGAAGCTGGGAGGCAGCATAGCCAGGACAGCTGACCCAAACTGACCAAAGGGCTATGCCATACCATACGATGTCATGCTCAGTATATAAACTGGAGGGAGTTAGCTGGGGGGCAGCAACTGCTGCTCGGGGACTGGCTGGGTGTTGGTCAGCGGGTGGTGAGCAGTTGCATCACTTGTTTTTCCTGGGTTTTGTTCCTCTTTTTGTTGTTTTCTTTTTTATTATTATTAATAATCATTATTATTATTATTATTTCAACTATTAAACTGTTCTTATCTCAACCCACGAGTTTTCTTACTTTTGCCCTTCTGATTATCTCCCCCATCCCACCGGTGGGGGGGACGGTGAGGCTGTGTGGTGCTTAGTTGCCAGCTGGGGTTAAACCATGACACCACATAAAGAAAGAAATGTCTTGAGTGAAGGACTGGGAACTTTAGTGGTGTACAAGGCAAGCAGGGACATCTAAGAGCATGGTCCTTTCTGCTGCACTCGGAGATCAGCAATCATCCTCCAGAATTGTTGGGCAGGGCCTACTACTCCAGGCTTTGAAAATGTTCTTTCTTGTTTGTTTGTTTGTTCATTTTTTCATTTGAAGAGAATCTTAAAAGACATATTTATCATTCTGTCTCTACCTCCATTTTAAGCAACAAGAGAGATGGGTCAAATACATCAATCCCCCTCAAAGTGTGGAGCTTACAAGATAGGTAAAGAATTATCCAAGGATTTTTTAATCAGAACAACGTAAATTCCATCCCTTCAATTTCTTCATTCAAGCAACTTTTTTTCTTTCCTGTGTGACTCAGGTTTACTCTGTGCTGACGTACTATTTATCTGGATCTCATCTCCATGGGGTTACCTTGCTGTTCTGTAAGTATAAATATGTCTTGCAAGGGAAAATTTATCCTGAGATTTAATATTTTGAAGACTGAATCATCAAACCATAGCTTCTGTGTGTTCAGTGTAGCATCCTAGCCCCATCAGTGTTATGAATGCTTCATTCCAGGCAGAAGCTCAAACAGAAAATAAATTATTCAGGCTGAAAGTCAAAGAAGAGTAAGTTTCAAGAGTTGCCAGAATTTGATTACTTGTTGATGCCTTTATAGAGGCAGCGTTCTGGGGGACAGAGTTTTCACACAAACACTCCTTCAGAGTGCCAGAGGCTTTAACAGTCCACTTTCTTCCAGGTGAAAATCAATACATTTGGTTTCTGTTTTTCTGGTTTCTGTAGGTAGTAAGGAAAAGCAAATAGAAAGACTGAAAAGAGAAATGAGAGAAAAACCACAGAGGATCTCAGCACAAGGAAAATTTATGAATTTTAAAATGAAGCTCCAGATGTGTGTTTGTTGACTGAGTGAGTAGCAAATATCTCACGAGAGCCAGGAATTCATTGATTATGTGCAGATCCAGAAAGCCCTTTGAAGTTAAAAAGAAAATAAAAAAAGAAAAAAAAGATATTCAAACATACCTTTCCCTTACAATCTTTTTCCTGGCTATTTCCACCTGTGTTTTGTATGCTTCATTTTAGGCTGACTTTCCACGACTGAAAATACTGAGATGAAAATGAAGAGATTGCTTAGCAAACACCTTGCACCAGGTTCAGCTAAGGTCAGTGGATTTGGTGTTCTTATGATCTGTTTTGTTGTCAACATCTGAATCTGATGCTGAATTTTTTGGCTGTTACTAATCTACAAAAATCTGTTGCATAAGCAGTGTGAAGGGGGCTGCATGGGTATGCAGGCTGGCGAACATACACAACAGTTTTATTCTGCTGAAGGGATATTCATGTGGCTGCGATGAAACAGCTCGTAAGCAGCTCCCAGCTGATTCCACACTCCTGTCCCCCAGGCGCCTGCAGGACGCAGTGGGATTCTGGAGTCCAATGGAACAATTGTGGTGGCTTCTCTCTTTCCATCTCGTTGACGTTGCTACTTTCAACATTTCATCAGGCACCAGAGAGATCCCTGATGAGCAGGAGAAAGCAGAGAAACTCCAGAGGTCCTTAAAGAAATCGTTCAGATCTGTACACTGTGCCCGAGTTCATTCTGGATTTGGCTTCCCTGTCTGAATCCCCCATGCACGCTCATAGTTTCCTCTGGTGCATTCACCTTCAAACGACTGTCTTGATGCAAGTGAAAGAACCATATATAACCTCTCAAGTAGTCTGATAGAGCAGAACATGAGCATTGTCTGTGGCATGTTTAGCTTTAACAGACTGTGCTGAGCCTTTGTATGTTAATATATAGATAATGTTGTCAGTCAAGTTCTGTGCATTTTCCTTAACTGTGTGAAGTTAACACTGAGATTCAGTGGTACTACAAAGCCTCAAAACCCAGGCTGAGACTTTTGCAAGGAGACTTATGCATCTAACTCTTGTTGGATTTTGTTTGGCTACAGGGACCCAAGTTCCTTAACAATCCCAGTCCTAAAGGATTACCCTTCCTCTTCTTTGTGCTTTACTCCAGGCAAAATGGATACAGGCAACAAAGAAACAGTTGCTTTTAATTTTAAGCAAATCAAAACCTAGGATATGAATAAGCCTATTTTGGAAGGGTTTGAAAAATTATACAGAAATGCTGTTAGGATAAATTCCTTATGTACTGGAGAGAAGCTGTAACGTTTTGTCCTATTTTAGTGACTTTTCCTTGAAAATGGCTCACTTGTATCTTTTTATTTTAAATCATTTCCAGGATTCAGATTGGTTAATGTGTCATTAAAGGAATTTATTTGCACAGAAATCAGTAAATGTACTTTTTATTTCTTTGGAGTCATTTGGGCATGTACTTGATTTAAATGGATTGTTTACCTAGTTACTGATTTTCAGTGGTGTGGGGCAAGCTTTTATCAGCTTTAGTACCTTATTCCCAACAAGATGATTTTGAATGTCAGAGCAGTTTTCCAGTTGTTTACCTTTCACTATTGTTGAGACCCATTCCTTTTCGTAGGTACTTGTTTGCTAGACAATGTAGATGGTAAATATCACCTTTACTGTGAGCCTAAATATATGGTATGTTGAACTCCGCTTCACACATTTTGATTTGTGAATGTCTGCAAACAATGCTAAAAGTGCTCTCCCCTGAGTCATATACACTGGTGTCCTTCTGGAAGGCGATCTGGGGGCTTGCCATTACCATTCAGTTCTTTTCAGTCATAGTCAAGACCTCAGTTATGATTTATCCCAGTTAGATGGGTGCATTAAGGATGCATCAATGGAAGGAAGCAGACACACCATAGTAAATTCAGGATTACACGTGCCCATTCAACTGAACCTGAGGTTTAGCTGGTTGTAAATGAAAGCAGCTGTTCCAACACTGCACACGGTGATGAAGAGATTTTTCTCTAGAAGCAAACTTCCACATATTTTCAACCCTGCCTGATGTATGAGCAGGGATAAGTCACAAGTATCTCTCTAGGACCCAGTTTATGCAGGCAAAATCTGAGAGAATAATGCCGTCCTACTCCAGAAGGCAATTCGAGGAAAAAAACAAACAACCAAACCAAAGCCTTATAATAAGGAGATATTAGTTATTATTCATTGATTTACCATTCCTTCTTCCCAATTTTTGATTGCACACTTTATTATACACCCATACATTAATTTAAAGTTATCTATTTGTCTGCTAATTTCTTTGCAAAAATCTTTGCAAGGGTAAACACCGTATTATCATTGATGCTGATTAGTGGCATAGTATCTTATAATGAATAGTTTGTCCTTTTGACCTAATTTATCTTCTGACTCAAGACTACGGGTAGCTACAGTTGAGAAAGTGAAAAAGAAACTAGATTCCACTGGTTGTTTTAATGTGACTGCTAAAATATACAGCTAGAGATCAAGGGTAAAGCTTTAATTTTCTTCAGGGATACAGAAATCAGGTAGGAAGATGAAAAGGTACTTTTCAGCTTTAAATGTGCTTTTTTTGTTCTGATGTGTCACTTGACATATGTCAAAATAATGTAACTGCAGTGGAATTTAAAATCTGGGAGCCGCTGGGTGGTTTGGTATAGCAATAATTGTTTCCTTTTCAAGTTCTTATGGATAATTATCATAAGCGACAGCAGTAACTTTTAGCTGAGCTACCAACTGCCAGAAGAGCTATGTCATGATTGTCATTTGGGATGTTGTTGGATTGGTGAGGTTCCATTCAAAATGATACAGCGTGATTACTATTTACCCCAGTGGGTATGCAGGACAGCAAAATGCTGAATGAAATGCTGAAAAGAGAAGGGGTTTTCTGAATTCACTTTCTGTTTAACAGAAAGATTGCTTAGGACACAATGTAACAGACCACAGGCTCCTGGATCAAGCCCAGTGCCAGAGAGAATAAAATCTCAATTGAAACCAGAGATGCAGTTCTCAACCATACGCTGATCATTTCCCTTTGAAACCAAATCCACTGAAAAAGTCCTTACATGGAGCCACTCATGCTTGGGACTGAGAACTTGTTGCATCTGAGTGCTGCGGAGCCCTGGGGTTAGCATATCTACCAGCTTCTCACTGCTGACCTCTGAGAAAGGCTTTGCATTCTACCAAGCATGCCCAGAAAAGCATTGCCTAAAAAGTGTCCCCAAAACAATTTCTCAAGAGGCCTAAAAGTCAGGACCTGTCAAATATGGGGAAAGAGAAATCTGGGGAAATGTGCTTAAAACATTTAAAAGTCCACAAAGTAGATACAGATAAAGGAACAAACTTGAATTAACAATGGTTTAAGAAATTAATTGGAATACAGGATTAAAAGTGGCAATAAACGCATCGTTTCCCAGACTGATTGAGTAAACAGACGAAGTGATCTGTAAAACAGAAAGCAGAGAGGGGAAAAACTTGCTACACTTCAGGATTCTTCCTAATCAATGGAGATTCATTATAGCTGGCTCCAAACAAGACTGAGTTTACACAAGTGATTTTCTTACTCTGTTCCTGAGGAGATCTGCAATTAGGGCCTAGGGCAATATATTGGGTTTATTAGTGTATTTTTAAGAAAGATGTCTTCTGCCACACTGCGTAATTGGCTACAAGCACAAATATTAAAGCAGCATTGAGGAGAGAGTAGCATTAATGCAACAGGTGCAATCAATCTTTTCCCATTTTATTTAAGTTGTTTATGAACCTGCTGATACAATTTGGGCTGGCTCTTTTAGGTGAAATGTTGGGGTGGAAGGGAAACAGCTGCTATTTAGGTAAAGTAATTATTAGGTGGTGATTAGGGGAGGAGATAAAAGGCCAGTAGTGCTTCTCCCTCAGAACTAGAGAACTGCTGCTGGGAGGTGGTAGTGAAGGGGTGAGTATTGTTTTGGAAGGCTTTTTGGAGATTTTTTTGTTTGTTTGTGTTTTGGATTTGTTTGGGTTTTTTTTTAATAATGTCTAAGCAAAGACCAGGGATATTTACCAAGTATAAAGTGTCATTAGGAGCGGGCTTCCTTTCCTCTGAAGAGAACACTGTCTGCTTAAGCAATAAGAGGGGCATAATGTTAATGCTAAGTGCTGCTGGGTTGGCTTGCTAGAGTCTGTAAGAAGGGAGTCTGCAAGAAGGGAGTCTGCATGCTCTCAAGAAGGTCTGGGAGCCTCTGTTTTGCTTTCTTACTGTGAAGATACAGATTAGTTTTCTGTCTGTGGCTTCTTTGTGCTAAGAAGTTGTGGTCCCTCCCTCCTCTTACCTGGTAGCTGTTCTTTTCTCACTGGAGTTATTCCTAACAGCAGTTAGGAATTCCTAACAGCAACTACAGAGCAGAGACTATGCCAGGCCTCTCAGCCACAAACCACTGCCATTTCAAGGGCTACTGGGATGAGGGAAAACAGATAGGACAGTAGTTGTGGTCCTGGGAGCCATCTTTTGTTTGGTTTCTTAGAACACTTTAAACTTTTGCTTACATTTGAAAACATATTTGGGCAGACTCCTGTGGGGAGCGGGGGATGCTTCAGTAAGTGGAAAATAGTCTGTTTTGAGCTCTGCATCACAGCCTACCTGTGCAGACTGGGAGTGGTGTTCCTCAAGTGCCTCCCCTAATCGCTGCTTCTGATGTAGGCAAGGACAGCTGTAGACCTAGATGCTAGCACACTAACTGTTTATATTAGAGTAGCTTTTGTATGTGGAGATTTGGGAGGTATATCATGGGAGATAATAGGAGAGGTTAAGAAGCAAGATACAAGGAAATTGGTATTTCCTCTAATAGAAATACAATTCTTCAGATTAAATTGGAGAACTATGGATTGTCACTAATTTATTATCCTCAGAGAGGAAAACAAACTCCCAAATTGTGTATAGTGCAGTACTTGGTTTGCTAAGCATTTTCTGTAATGGCTCATTTGTAATATCCTCCCAGTGTAAGAAGGGGAGGGGAGGATGATGTTCCTAACTAAAGATGGTCTATTGTTTCCTGTATTGGCAATTGAATTGTAACTCATAATTTGCAGATGAAGTACTTGAAGTACTCTGGCAGCTTTGTGATAAAAGGGGAAAATTTAATGCTTTTGTGAAAATAACCTTGAAGGTAAATGAAAACCTACATCTGTCCAGGCGCAGCTCTATTAAATGTTCCCTTGGTACACATCACAATAGAAACATTTGAGCAGGCAGTGTAGCAAAAATTGAAAGAAATATCAGGTCTCTGAAGTCACTGTATCACCTTGCTACTTGTAGGACTATTTTTGTGTCATGAAGTTTGATTTTCTTTTTTTAGTTGCTCTCCTGGTAGTGAAGCAGTTGTCTTGTACTGAGGTCAGGTGGAGAAAATACAATGAACTGCTTCAGAGACATGGGGCTTTTTGTATATAAGTGTATGAAAATTTAACAGAAGCAGGGACTTTTAGCAGTGGGAGAGGGAGAAACAAGAACCTAATAATGTGAAACTCAATTGGAGGTGGAGTTTTGGATGTGGACCCTTTTTGTGACTGTCAGAATGGTGATATTTATATTGGTGTAGTGCCTAACAGCCCTTAGGCAACTACTGTGTGAAATAGTCTAACCCAGGCAGGTAATAGCTGAATCTAATAGTGTTAGATTAGGAAACTTGGAGCCTGAAGGTAGGGATGGAAAAATCATTGCAAGTTTCTGTCTCAGCCCTGGGAAGGTGCTCTGTCCCTAATGCAGAAGGCAGGGTACTTGCACAGTAATTCTCCCATCCTGAGAACTGAGCTGTGGAGAAAATCTGGAGGGGTGCCTGGTTTGAAACAAGAGACTGCACTGTGTTTAAGGACAGAGTCCTGTGAACCAGACAGGCTATCTGTGTCTCGAGGTCTGAGAGCCTGTGTCAGCAGCCTGTGGGTTCCCAGAGCTGAGTGGGCAATGATGGGGCCTTCAAGGACAGAGGTATGGGGGCAGGCACAGCTGCTTTCCTGCTCTCTGACCACCGAGGGGAATCGCTGTCAGATCAACATCGATTGTGGGTTTGTTGAGAGAAAAGGGATGATGAATTATCAGCTTGATGCACTATCCTGGTCCTGTTTTAGCTGTTTCTTTTAGGTGATGTGGATATGAATTAAGGAAGGCAAGAGGACAGGAAAGGGTCACTGGAAGAGCAGGTGCAATCTATTACCTTTTATCCCACAGCAGAGTCTCCAGGGAGAACATTATCTGTGTTACTATGCGTGTTACTTCTACTAAGTTAAGCTTTCAAAAGCCTATGGACAGATGTTTAGGGCAAACATTTGGGGAGATGAAAGCATTCTGAAAAAGAGCATGGGAGACAGCGTGTGTTCTTGGGAGTTGGAATACCTTTTCTGACTGTTTTTCTCCTCACTAAAAAAACAGCCCACCTCCTTCCCCGTGACTCTCCAATATGTGTGTTTTAAGGTTGCTACCAACCCAACAGAAGTTGAAGTCAGATCTACTTTTCCAGAATGAGGCTAGGTAGTGCAAGTGAAGCAACACAAGGAAATGTTTTAAATGCTGGTAGTTAAGTAATGGCACAAATCATTACAAAGTTTAAAAGAAGTAAAAATTATGACTGTCACACAAAGTTATCACTTTAAGATTGGATAATGGTGAAGTGAATGACTTTTGTGTGAGTAGTGGTAACAATGCAGTATTAGCCATGATTCCACGGCAGAGTCGAGAGACATTGCCTTATATTTTTACTAGGAACATCAAGGCATCTTCTGTGCAGCTAAAATGAATAGAGGGAATTACTAAACAAAACTGATATATACATCAGAAGATTCAGGACGCTCTCAAGTCAATGTCTTTTCTCCCACAGACAATGAAGGGGTCTTACTGCATACATACATACTAATACATATGAAAATTTCTTTTTGTTTTGCTTCTGCAAAGATCTTGGGGAATGAAAAGTGAAAATATTCTTCATTGCTGGTTCCTCAGTTCTGTGCAAACAGCAGCATTAAGCAGTACCAGGGAGAGACTCAAAGTTGCCTTAGGCAGAGCTTGAACCACAGGTTTGTCACTTCTTTTGTCTGCATACTGGTTTCTGCAGCTACCTAAATTAATGCTTCTATCCCTAATTGCCTACAAATTGTCTATCTTGCTTGCCTGTAAAACTAAATATTACTACCAATGTTAAATTTTAGCAGCTTTCTGCATTTTCTGGTGTCACAGCTCCTGATGTTTGTAATGTGTGTGAAAGGCTTTAGAAATGTGACTTACATTGCGAGTCCTTTGTCCTCCTGTACCTAGTTCACATAAAATGTCAATGGGTCTGCTGCTGCTGTCAGTGAAGGCATTTAATTAGCTCAAGAGGTGTATTTAGGTGACCAAGGCCCTGTGATTTTAAATTTCCCACAGATTTAAGTTGCCTGAAAGCATGTAATGGGAAGTGGCATCTCTCAAGAAAAGGATGAGGTGTTACCAACCTGCAAAGAAAGAATTAGGATGTATAGAAATGGGACTTGCACATGTTTTTGCTGTGTGATCCAATGACAGTTTGTGAGGATGTTCAGAAGGCTTCTTTAACAAGTATTACAAGAAAGGATTTAATCTTCAGCATGTGGCAAAGTGGTAAAGTTTTGTTTTCTTTTTTTGAAAGTGTCTTGTCCTGTTAAAGCTATGTGATACCTTTTTATTCCTCTGTAATTAGTGGAGGACGCTGATGCTTCACAAAAACCTAAGGAAGAACATTTTTCTTTCTTTGAAGCATTTCTCTTACTGTAGAGGATGTGAAAGCAATTCTGAGGTATTTTATTTGTATTTGAAGGTTCACTTTTTACATTGTCTCTGATATTTGAAATAGAATGACAGTCTGTCTTGTTTGATAGGTTAAATATGGCTTCTTGGTTACCAATTCTGTAGTCATAAGTTCTGGTGGTGTATGAAATGGGTTGGGCACTGTTGGTCAAATAAGACCTTGCTAGAAAAAAATTTTGCTATAATTTATCAAGGCCCTTGAATCTTTCGTTCAGGAACAGGAAAAGATATATATTTGAATGTTTATAAAATTATAAAACAAAGCAATGTTTTTTAGTTTATGGTTCAAATGGGAACTGTTACCTTGCAATATTAAGTATTTTAATAGTAAAAACTGTAGTCTGGGCTTTTTGTTGAGAGTGGATTTACTTACAGCTGGCTATTAACTGAAAAATAGGAGGCTTTAAGAACTTCATCTAGTATCTGTGCTGCAGAGAGGGTGGGTGATGGTGGGATACTTGGCAAAATGGGACATGGTTTCAGTCTTAGCGTATACCCTTCTCCTTTGTTGTAAAGCATCTCCAAAAAACTACACAAATGCTTTGTTGATCAGGCCTGTCTTTTCCATCAAATTCTGTACTATTGCAGAGATGATGTTAAGCAACCATTTGACAAAAGTCAGGAAAATAGTTTCCAGGATAATTTTATCTCAGGTTCTGTATTATAAATAGAGATAACTGGAAGTCAGGTGGTTCTTTAATAGGTTAATCTGGCCCATTCAGAGCTTTTGAAGCAGCTATAAGGGCTCAAGATGGCTTGTTCAGAGCTTAAGTGTAGCTGTGTGGCCATATATTTCTATAAGTGGACATGGCCTTAATACTGGAAGATGTGGTCCAAGTAACAGAGATGAATGTTAGCAGTAAAAGTTCATTTTGTTGGCATTCAATTCTTATGTCTCATTGATAATCTTTCACTGACAATAAATTCCCTAATAAGAACAATGATGAGATTTAGTACGTTCCAGCAGCCAACGCTTTGTGGCCATCATTAAAGTGGCCTTGTTAGCAATAATGCTAGGAAATGTTTAGAAGAAAAATGCAGTGAAGTGAAGGATTAAATTCTTGTATAGAGAAAGTGCTCTGGAAATCATGCAAATGTGTTAGGACTGTTTTCAGTTCTTTGGTGTTAAGATATTTGGGCTAAAGTGATTCCTAGTGGCTTATGATGCCTTCTGGGTCCTCGTGTTGTCAGGCTGTCTGTTACTGTCTTGACAGATTCTCACATAACTGAGGACACTTCTAGTTTCAGTGACCTTGGACTTTGTGTGTGTAAGGGGAAACATACTTGGTCAAACTTAAACACTTAAGCTACAACATTTCTAGGTAAAAGCCCAAGATGTTTTGAAGCATAGTTGTAGTACTCAGGGCACAGTTTTCATGGAGATCTTATTTTAAAATAATGTCAAGCATTCCTTTCTCTTAGAAAGCAATGCACAATGTTTATTGCCTGTTCTCTGTGCTTCCTTTTCTCTAGTGCTTTGTGTACACTACTTTCTGTGGAATTTAGACAGTAGGCACTTATTTTACTTTTTTCCTGTACTATTCTCAAAAAAAAAAAAAATTAAGATTCGTGATTTAAGCTCAGGCTTAGAGTGTGATTCTCCTTAACAAGAATGAAAAATGAGTTTAGGTGCAGCCAAGACAAAGCACTTGCTTCCCAAAGAGTCCACTTTAAAAGCATAAGGATACTTAAGAATAGCAGATACCTGAAATCTGCATTTAAATAGACTTGTGATGCGTGGCAGCTTGTATTCATTTTCCTCTGTGAAAGGTTTGATGTTAGTTTGGGTTTATCATAGCTTAAATTGTGCGGTTTTGTGATGGAGTATTAGCAGGTACCTGCAGGAATGCTGATTTGGATGATTTACTTGGTTATATACAGGCTATTTACATTGCTAAAGGAGAGTGAGAGGACCAAGAAAGCTGGACTGTGCTAAAGCCCTGAAATTAAATCAAATACAGCTCTCTAGTCCTCTTTTAGTCAAGAAGATCCTAAGCAAAGGGGATCAAAGGTTGTTTTAATCAGACCACATAGATATAAAGCTCCATAGCTGAATTATGTGGCGTTTGGGGATTTTTTTAATCACTGCCTGTATATATTTGATTTGTATAATTAGGATTAAAGTGGGCATACTTTCCAGCAGTAGACTCTCCAAACATAATTACTGTTTTGGGACACTGATAAAAATGAATGTGGGGAATTTTTTTTAAACTTTCTACTTGGATTTCCTGTCAGGGGAAAGAAGGAAAGGCAGATACCCCCAGGGAAGCCAGCACCCTACTGGCCTAGAAACAGCTAAAAGAAAAATAAATTTTTTTTTTCATTGTGTATTACAGTGTCCTGCTCGGGTAAGGCGAGCCAAATCTGCCGCTTTGGCCAGTTCATGTCTGGGACCACCTCCTTAGCCTGTGGCCACCCCCGCATGGCTGCGGGCTCCTTGCAAATTGGCTGCTGGGCCCGTGCTGGGCAGAAGCACTGCCATCTCCCCCTTCAGCAGCCAAATCTGCTGTTTTGGCCAGTTCGTGCCCGTGGCCACCTCCTTAGCCTGTGTCTGCCCCTGCGTGGCCATGGGCTCCTTGCAAATCGGCTGCTGGGCCTGTGCTGGGCAGAAGCGCTGCCATCTGCTGCCTCAGCAGGTGTGGGTGGTGTCAGTGGTGGGGCTGGAGGGCAGCCGGGTGCCTCGCTGAGGGGACTGTGAGGGACAGGGGGAAGCCTGGGGGCAAGCGAGGCAAGCAGAGCCTGGGCAAGAGGGAGGAGAGTTGTGTATAAGGTTGTGTTTTCTTTTCGGTCAGTAGCTGACAGTGTGGTCAGAGGTGTGAGCTAGCTGGCAATAAATTACACAAAATAAATGTTCTCCTGGTGGAGATGGTTGTGCCTGCGGCAGTGAAGGGCGGAGTGCACAGGGGATGCCCAGGCCTGGCATGGCTGTGGCAGGGGGAGCTGCTGTCACTTCGGGGCTCTGGGAGGAGCTGTGCGGGGTTAGGAGTGGGGTGCTGGTTCTCTGCAGGGGTCACTTTGAGCAGTGTGGAAACAGGGAACAGGTGCTGGACAAGAGCCCAGAGCCAGGGCTGTCCCCACCTGCGGGGTCCGGGAGGCCTGGGAGCAATGGCAGCAGCCATGAAGCCCTGGGGCTGGGGGGGCACCACTCCCTGGGGAGCAGCATGAGGTGGCAGGGTGCTGCCGGGAGAGCAGGGCTCTGGGGAGGTGGGCTGGGGCTCAGCCACTGAGTGCAGCAGCTTTTGAGCCTGAACTGACTCAAGCAGTTCTTTTTATTATTTATGTTAGTTAACATTTACTTACAGGCTTCCTCAGATGCCGCTAAAGGGAGTCAGTCATGATTAACTGCTACAAGACATAGGAACACTACTAAATATCAGGAAATATCAGTTTCTGTGACAGAAGGGGGACATAAAGCACTGAAAATATAAAAGGGAAGGGTTGCTTGAGTTCAGGTGCAAAGAAAGCATCTGAATTCTTAAAGGGGCATCAAGTGTCAGCATTAATGTTCCTCTGAGCTTTACAGCCTCAGAAACTCCTCTTCTGTAATTCAAGCCGTTTAGGATCATAAACAGTTATTCTCAGCACTGCTGAGACCAGGGTCACAGTTGTATCATGATTTTGATGTTTGATGTCTGTCATGCATCAGAAGGCAGACACAATTACATGCATATCAAGAATATCTCAGAGCTGTTTAAGAAATCAAGGTTAGTTACAGAATGCTTTTGATGTTCTTCTTCTCCCTCATGACTGTAGAGTTTTCCATTAAGTTTAAGTGAAGATATTCTAGTTAAGGATTAAGAGATGTTTGTTGGAGAAACAGGACAGACACTTCATCTCACATCTCTAACAAATGGCACAGTTGGTGACCTCTTGCCAAACTGTGGGAAGATGATCAGTAGTATTGTGGGCTCTGGGAATCTAAGGTGAAAAGGTAAAATTTCATTTTGGAAAAAGTGTTTTTTTTTAAATGAGCCTTATGCTGTTTAGGTCATGTTTCTCTGTTACCATTCATCAAAACACCCTTGTCTGGATTTTGTCCCAGTGATACAGCCTATTGCAAGAGATGCTTCTTTACCTCAGTAATTTTGTTTTGTGGCTCAGGAAAATGGCTCCTACGGTGCTAAAACTTCTTCCATACAAGCTAACCTACATGCACTGATATAAGGTAGAACCAAAACTGCCCTTTCATCTTCATTTGCTCAGCTTGAACAGTAAGAGCGTGTGTGCAACAGGTGCACAGTGTTGTACTCGGTCTAATATTGTAAAATTCATTGGGGGCAGAAGAAGCAAGGACAGAGATAAGTCTGCTTTGCTGGATGATTATCAAGCCACACTTGTTTTAAAGGGGCACAAGCCTTTTGAGAACCTGAATGTGTTGAAAATCATACAAAAGTCTACATCAGTCCTTTGAAGATTTTTCCCCTGCCTGTCTTCTCCACCCCCCTCAAAACAAAGTTCTACATCTTAATGTTAAGATCATCAGGGATTTAGTGGCGTTGCTATTATTGATGCTGTGTTATTCTGTTAGATAATGTTTCATCAGTCTGTAAAATAAGGCCACTGTCTTGCAAATGTTTTCAGCTCCTTATTTTTGTACACAAGAGTCCTTTCAGAGACAATAGAATAGCTTGGCAAGTGTAGTCCAGCACATGTATAAGCACTTACAGAATGAGGTACTTAAGTCTGATTAATATGCAAGATGGAAAAACAGACTGTGAAAGTGAAAGCTCAGTGTGGAAAGATCAATGCAAGAAGAAATGCATTTATGCTAAGAAATATTTCATGTATAGGAAGCAATGTTGCATGAAAAAAGGCTGAGACCCTAATAGTGAGACTTCAGAAGTGAAATTACCAGATAATTGGAGAAATCACTAATCCGTAACAATTTTACAAACGCAAGAAAATTCCATTAGCAATGTTGTGTTTTCAAACTGTAGTGTGATGGATCATTTAAGGTGCAAGTTTGGCAAACTACTTTTATTTGTGAGCAAGCTGGAATTGGAAGTGTTAGTCTGGATCTTTTTGTTGTCTTGGGTTTAGTACTGTGTAGAGACAGGAGAAAGAATAATGAACCAGGTGCTAAAAGAATTTAACACTGAAGATGACTTTTTGGGGGAGTGTTGAGACAGGGAGCCAACTGGTTTATTCAGCTAAAAGTAAAAGATCAAAAATACGAAAAAGTTTTGTGGCCAGCCTGCCAGAGGAATTCATTGAGAAGGAAAAGGAGGACGCGTTGTGGTTGGAATACTAGGTTTTGAACATTGGATATAATCAAATATTCCTGATTTAGTTTTCATAGGTTATTTCTCATACCTGTAGATGTGTCTTCTTCCTTCTTGTCACTCCTTTTATTTTTATTTGCTTTTTAATGTGGAAGTCTTCCTTTTGAAATAGCAGCGGTCCAAAGACCGGACAATTTGTCCCCTTTGTCAGGGAACTATGGAATTCACTTTGGTCTTTAATCTTTTGCCCTAAAAAGCTTGTAATAGCTGCAATATTTTAAAAATAGATTTAATAGTAAAAAGAGTCAGTGTATCATGATGCATTTCTAAGAAGGAAATAATAACTAATAATAGTTTCTGTTGGAAACCTGGAAATGCCATTATACGCTGGTATGCTGACATAGTATGTAGACTCACTTTATGACTGTTATATTACTCACATACGAAGCAATAAAGGAAGCTATTTTCCCTGCTGTAAATTGTGTGTTTACAAGCACAACACAATAATGCAGATGACTGATGGTTTGGACACAGCTTTTGTTAGCTGTTGCTAAAAAAAAATCCAAACAAACAAAACTAAGCCCAGTCTGATTCAGATGCTTACTCTCGCAGCTGACAGGGGCTATGAACTCTTTATGCCACCATTCAGCAAGCTTTCTAGTCAACCACAAAGTTGAATCTGCTATGGCCAGGCTCCCTCAAGACTGATAAAAAGCAGAGAAGTTTTTCACCCAACAGTAGATTATAAATTGGGCAGCTGCAAGCTTGTCTGTTCCACCAAACATGAACAGAGGTGTTGTGAAATGGGGTAAGGGAGTTTCCTTCTGTTCCCTGTTTGACCTCATAATCGTTAATGACCACACAAAAGTAAAGGTTGACTACAAACCAAATCCTGTTAAAATTGGAAATTTCATCTCACCAACATGATACTTCTGTTGAAGCAGGGAGCAGAAAAAAAAATACAGAAGATGATTTCATTTCAAGGAAGTATTTTAGTCTGGAATAATATATGAAATATAGGAGATAAATATGAAGATGTTAATCAGTGTGCTTCAGACAGAGCTGATAATTAGTTCTGCTGATTGTAGAGCTACTTTAAGTCAGATGTTCATATGGAGTATATGTTGTGGTTCAAATTTTCTAGTCACAACTAAAGCTTTTGCTGTTTGGAGTATCAGTAATGGCTATACTTTGTGTGGACTCCAGGATCTGCCTATCATGAACTGGGCTCACGTTACAGCCTTTCAGGAGGTAATTGGTAGGAATTACCTCCTTTGCTGGCTGTAGTTCCATGAAATGTGTAAGTATTTAATCTTTGTGTCTTCTCATGTTGTCAGATTTGACTGAAATTGGCCATTGGATTCAAAATTACTGAAAAGCACTGACTGACAGATGTGCTTTCATGCACAGTGAGAGTTCATTTGCCTTGTTCCCATAGGAAACGAGGTTCCAAACTGTTCCCAAACTGCAGAGCATCGGAGCTGCCTCGGGGAGAGTCTGCACAGATCAGCAGGCCCTGGTGCACCACACACTGGCATGAGTGGGGTGCTGCCTGCTGGCTCAGGGCAGCATCCTGCCCCATCCCATCATCTTGCTCTGGAGTGGCTGAAAGCACTTGATTTCTCTCTTTTTTTTTTTTTTTAAATGACTAGACAAATAGCTGTAGCATTCATAGCAATATCCTGCAGCAGGTAACTTAAGGTGCCAAAAATAACAGGCTCCATTGTAACCAGAATTATTGGTACTCATGACCTCTACCAAAACCTTTGTATGGAGGGAAATGCATAATAGGATGTAAGTTATTGTTACCAACGCAATCCCTACAAGATGTATCATTCTGGTGCAATTTGACAATTTCTGAATATGTCTGCTGGAAGAGCTTGTTGAGATAATTTCTGGTTTTGTGAAAATCCCAGGGAATGGCAGCTGTAGAATGTCGCTTGCAATACTTAAGCATAATGAAATGTTGGCTGGAGTGCTGTGGTGACAAGGTGACAAGCTTCATTGTGTCTGTTCCTGTCTGGAAAGGCCGTTCCAGTCTGCGACCTGCTTCTCCTTCCATAAAAGCAGAAACTACTACTGTAAAAGCAGCCAAGTTCTTTCAAAGTGCAACCTGGTTCTCTTATGGTGGGGTGCCCATAATCTGTCCTACAAAGATGGCTCCTGCTGATATGTCATGGGAGGTAGGGGAGAAAGAAAATGTTGGTTTTGGTTTTGTTTGTTTTAAAAACAAAACAAAACACCAAAAACCAAACCCAACAACAAAACCATAACCTTCAGCTATTTCCAGGACCATTTTGTTCTGGCAGTTTCACACAACACATAGTGTTGTGAGAAGTGAGTAGACGCATTTGATGAAATTAGTAAACTGGACAAAATCCATGCATATGCTGCTCAGCTGAATGTGGACACAAACCTGCCTTTGCACTGCAGAGGACTGTTGTGTTGAGCCACAGCAATTTGTCCAGTCCTGACTCTGAAGAGTGCAGAGAACTGCAGAGAATCCTGCCATTTGTGTGCCGTACCTCATGGGATTGTCTGTTTTATGCCACCAGATGTTGACTTTCTGTTGTGAATGAGAGCGAGGGGAAAATTTGATTCTATACAAGCACCTTCAAAACTATGTAAATGAAAAACATGTATATGCCAAGGAAGGATGGGGGACTGAAGGAGAAAGTCTTTACAAAGCTGGGGGATATTTGAGGTAGCAGTACAGCTTGAGACCTAGGTCCCAATTTGGTAAACAAATTAAATACTTGCTTAATGTTAGTTCTCTTGGGATTTTTTTTCTGGTTAAAGATATGCTGAAGTGTTTTGATGGACCAGGCAAGTGGATAAGAAGTAATGTACTCAATGCCTAACTTGGTGTTGAGGTTCTTCCCGCCATCTGATGGGGCTCAACAGTTGTCAGTACAGCTTGGAAAAAAGGGAAGAAAAGAAGCCCTATATATTTTTAATAGTAGGGTAAGGATCTTTTGTGTTTATGAAACATCTAACACTAGATCCATGCATGTCATAACCATGTTTAAGCCACCTCCAGGGCCACATGAAACAGGTCACAAGTATATTTAGTAAACAAAGGGAATGACAAGAGCTCAGTTATCCTGATAGATTCAAGCCTTACCATCTACTGCATCTATGATGACTACTTGCTTTTAAAAAAAAGCTGTGTTTTCATAACCTAGACATTTCCTATTAACCCTGCAAAGCTTGCTGAAGCAAAAAATACTTGTTATAAAATACTTATCTTTTATTTCAATCTAGCATATGAAAAATTAATTTTTAATTGCTTTTATTGTTTCAGACAAATCACACAGCAGGTTTAAGTAGGAGAGTCAGAAATTAATTAACTTGATTAACAGGGAAATATACATAGACAGTTTTAAAGTACTTAGGTTTTGGCCTCCAGCAAAATCTTTGTCTTTTCGTTTGAGAAATGTTCTGCCTTAGGGTCTGGATGACTCACCGACTGACAGTAAAATGCATGAACCTTTCACCTTAAGTCACTGGTTCAAATATGATTCAGGTCAGTTGTAAGTGAAAGTCATATTTTCTAAAGTATGCTCAGTGATTTGAAATATGATTCTCAGGACCAGAGCCAGCAATTGACTGAGGTGTCTAGAAACTAGTGACTTGCAGGTCTAGACTTTAAGCACTTGGCCTTCAGAGGAGATGTCAGTTGCTGTGCTATCTGTGGCTCCCAGAACAAGGCATAGGTAGAACTGGGTGCCTCAACACATGGCTCTGTGTTCCAATGTAGAGAGAGGAGCATGCACAAACTTGCTGAGAAATAAGAAACTACAACTAATAAGTAGGGTGTATTGGCAGGGAGGGTGTCACTGAAATTTTGTCCCATTCTAGGGGGCTGGTGTCTGGCTACAGTGTCAGCTTAACTATTTGCTGATAATAATGAAAATGGGTCACCTCCTTTCTTAGCTGAGTGCTCGAAGTAGTTTTTTGCATATCCTGAGTCTTCTGTCATGTAGATTACCAAATTCTTTCCTGGAATGGCTTCAACAGGAAGTGAATCTGCCCAGTTGCTCCAACTTCACTCTTCTGCCTGGCTAACACGTGTCCTGGGATTAACACAAGCCTGCTGTGAGATGTGGGTTTGCAGTCCCTCAGCCAAGGTGCAGAACTGAACCAGGGTCTCTTTTTTTCCAAATGGAGTGCTCTAGCAGCTATGAAGAGTAGATTATAGACAGAGGGGATATAGTTCATGCTTGCCTTCTTGCCTTCTACCTGGGCTGTTATAATAAAATGTTAATGCTGCATCTAGATTTTTAAAATTAGTCAAGAATTTCTATAACAATGTTAAACCATTAAGGGGCAATCACAGCATTATGGTTTGAATTTCCAACTCCTTCTGGAAAGCAGCTTTGAAACAGGAATATTTCTGGAATCTTAGGTTAAGACTTGCTTTCCACAGGAATTTGTGCTAAATAAACTTCAGCATGTGCATTTGCTGCAAGTGAGCACATGTTCAATAATCACATTTGTAGCAACCATATGTCAAAATGCATTCAGTCAAATATGTTTTTGCATGATTTTCTAGGCAAAAGCTCTTCACAACTATCAGATGTTTCAGCCCCTTTTAAGGGATGGTATTGAGTTTTATGTCATGGCTGGAGGCCAAAAAAGACAGTTGCATTTTGTCCATCAGTGTTTTTCCTGGACGCTCTTTTCTTTGTCATTCCAGAGAACACCATTTGGGGCCTTAGATGGCTTCAGGTCAGTTGTGATTGGTGAGGGAACTGCTCACCGCTTGACAGTTTCGGGTCACTCATGGAGTCATTTATCAAGGTGGCTGAGACCTGTGGTGCTCACTGCTTTCCTTCAGAGTCTCCCAAAGAGTCTGAGAGTTGCCTTCTCAAAACTCCAGCCTGGAGAAGAAATAGTGGCTACTGACTTCATGGCTATAGTAATTTCATGATTGCTTGAGGAAATTGGTGGCCAGCTGGGGAGAGGATAAATCAACCATTTGTCCTCCTGTCTTTCAAGTAAAGGGTCTGTTGATCACCTACTAATAGTCTTGTTGGACTAAGTCAAAGATCCGAATTGTAACACTCTAGTAAAATGGCAATTCATCCTGCAGCTACTCAGGTGCTATTAATGACCAAAATGGGAAAGGATATGAGCAGATTTTTTTTTTTACAAAGCAGAATGCATCCTTTAGAAAGCATTTTTGTCTTAAGTTTTCTTCTCCATAGCAAACCTCTGATACAGGATTACTCAGCCCTGCAAAAGAAGGTGTAAAAATACATTCTGTAAACATGCATCTATTCCACTTTTTTCCTGGGCAAAATGGTGAGTTTGTTTTTAATCCAAAGCTGTTCTGACTTTGTTCCCTTTTCCCTTTCAGTCTAAGGGCTTTTTTGATTGTGTATTTTTCAAACCATTTCAGTTATGAAGCAGGAGAGGTTACTCTGGGTTTCTATTTGGACAGTATGTCTCAAAGCTGCAGGAAGCCTTCTTTAAAGATGAGTTGCTAAACCTTTCCCCTCCTGGAAATCTTCTGTTCATCTGAACAGGCCCTTTCAAAAGATGCAGCATGCACTACAAAGCAGGCTTTCCTGTCTGGAGGAGAGGGGCTTACAGAAAGGCTGTATTTTAGACTTAAATGTAGGGCAAGGATCAACAATCGCACCTAAGGTGTTTTCAATGCAGATATTCACAGACCTCTTCTTATGTTGTGTGATTGGACTTGCCATTAAATTAGATCAATACTTGGCTTCTTTCCTGATGTACTACCACACTGTGCTGACAAGATCTTTTTTTTTGTGATGCATAATTAGCCTTGCTGCTATTCCAATACTAATCGCTGCTGAATATCAGCCAGGTAACAGATAAAGCAGGGAGCTGGGTAGCCTGGGAGCAGTCTGGGCCTGAAGAGTTTGTCCCAAGTTCTTATGACTTTTCTTCATGTCGTATATTCAAGGTTGTAGAGCTGTGTGGTGGGGAAGGAATTATTGGGGTTTGTTTAAAAAAAAAAAAAAAAATCACATTCAGTAGCTTCATTTTCATGAGGGGGAAGGAGAGAGATATTTTGAAAGAATAGTAAATAGCTGTACAGGCAAGGCTTTTTGTTCAGGGTAGGGGAGAGACAGCACTCCCTTACTGTGCTTGTGCAGATTGTTCCTTCTTGATATAATGGTATTGTTGGGAACCAGGACAGCTGGGACTTGCAAGGTAACTTTCCTTTTTTTCCTCCCTGTATCTTACCTTTTTTCCTACCTTCATGACAAAATTTTTTCCCTTTATTTCTTAATTTTTTACACTGAAAGCAGATGCTGTAGACGTGCACAACTTTTGTCTTTTTTTATGTACAACAGGTTTTTTGCAACTACTTCCAGGCATGCGAGCTACTGACCCTTCTCTTATTTGGGAAGGAAATTGTCAGTCAAAGCCAATCGTTGTGTATATTTCATGCAAGTTCCCTTTTCTGAAGTGTAAATTACAAGCATTTAAAACAAATGCATCTTGTTATTTATAACAACCATTTCGTAAGTGGTTTGCTTAGATGTATTAAGGCAGTTATTAGTAATTAAATATTGATGTCTAACAGCATACTGAGCTTCTGCAAGTATAAAGGAGCTAGATGTGGTCTGCAGGGTGTAACCTCAAATATTACTGAAATGTTGAGCACACAATTACCATCTTATTAGGGTAATAATGTTGAAAGAACTATTTAGACATTTAATCGGTATCAAACAACATGTGATTGCGTGTTGATTAGATATCAATTACAACAAAGTATGAGCTGACATTCGATAAGCATGGTAACCGATAGCTTGCTTTTGTTATGCCAATTAAATGCCTAAATATCTCCTGGAAGGAATTATAAATCATTAGAAAATCACTAACATGTTTGGCAGCTTGTGAAGTGATCTGTAAACATGGGGGCTTTCTGGCTGTGTTTGGGGAACTTGGGCATTTTCTCACAAATTGGGTTTGTCTTCAGCATAGAAACTTTGAATAACAAAATAGTCAACTTCACGAGAGTTATGCTTTTCCTCACTAGCAAATTAATTTGATGAAATGGATGTATAATATATTTACTGATTTGAGTTAAACACAGTAAAGCCAGATAATTCACAAGATCTTCTTACTCAATTTTGGCAGCAGACACCCTATCTGAGAGCTGTTTCTGGTCATGGTTTAATCTATGTACATCCATAGGCATATCTGCCAACACGCTGATTTACGTTTCTCCATGTGAATTAAGATTTCTTCCTCCTCTTTGTCCATAGTTCATTCTTACTGCCTTGGGTTTCTTAAGATTTGGGGTGCTTTTCCCCCTTCCATGTTTGCTAGCCTGCAATGGCTCTGGCTTTTTGGCCTCTGCAGTAAAGAATATACATGGCTTATAATAATATTTCTGAGAAGTCACAAGGAACAAAGAAAGTATTTCTGTCAAATGACAGGCAATGGTGGTATTTGTCTGAATTTACAGTTTCCCTGTATGTGCAACTATGCAGAGCTATCTTTCAAAATGCCTCCTCTTATTAACTTCTCAAGCTCCTGAAGGTTGTGTCCTATGGCATATTTGCTCAGACAGCCAATTCATCTTGCATATAGCGACGAGAATAGCTGTGTGTTTAGCATTTTGGGTTTTTTATGAAATGAAATTATATTTATTGGTTATAGAAAAAATGATAAATTCATCACAATGCAAGAAGGCTTGTCACTGAAATGCTGTAAATGTCAACAAGTGTTGTTATCATGATGTAATGTCGAAATTGACTTAAAATAGCTCTATTACATGCAAATGAAATGTTNATTACATGCAAATTAAATGTTTTTTTGGGAAATGTTCCATTCTGTGTCAACTGCATTACTTAAACTGCCTTTGATTACTTTGATGTGTAACATCTCTCTGTAATTCATATACCTTAAATGAGTGCTATATAATCATTGCTGTGTTTTCAGCAGAGGGAAGATAGTTGATTATGTGCTGCAACCTGTACAGTATAGCAGGTAGTTCTCAGCTATTGTTTGTATAGCGGGGTTATTGCCATTTGTTTAAAACAGTCTTGCTTGAGGAGTAGTCCCATGGCTGGGAGGATGGTTAGAACTGTAGCTTTGAATAAGTTTAGAGTTTTTTAAAAAAAATGTCTCTAAATGAGTCACTGATCACTTTGTATAAACTATTCCAAGCTCTACTGAAGCTAGTTATAATATTGAACAGAAAGGTTGTTCTTTTCATGTGTTTCAGGTGCTAAGTACAGAAATCTTCCAGCTCTTCTGTGCAGAACATCAAAAAGTTGTTGTGTCTGGTTGATT